>JAFVLL020017626.1:0-45890 GCA_021397915.2 Tor tambroides | reverse complement strand
AAAAAAAAACTTGTGTTTTACACGCTGTTGCCGACATGCACGTGTTACATACCAGTGCCAGTTATTGACATTTGTCGCATCTGCTCTTTCTTCCACAATCCAGCGCGGGTCTCCCTCTCCCCATTTGGCCATGACAGAATTTAGATGATTTAAAAGACCTGAGATGTTCCGATAAACTGCGGATGAGGGATAGTAGACCAGGGATTGACAGATGTAAATTCGTGAATTACAGATTAAATGTATGCAGTAGGAGCTCAGTTGATTTGCTGCGTCGATGAAGTAGTATAAATATTCATGAGATTATACAGGAACGGTGAAGGACGGAAAGAGTATGCCTATATAAAACGCACAAAACCAAACTTTTAAGATTGGGGAAATCCGAAGGAGGAAGGATGGAAATATTCAAGGAGCAGTCGAGAGATTGGCTGTCCGCTAGCTGGCAGATGTCCCCCTAGACCTTTATTAAGCCCCCATAGAAAGTCCTAGAACCGGAACTGGGTGAAGAAGCTTCCTCTAGAAACGAGAAAGTTGCGGACATTCTCGGCCAGCGATGCTCATTACCTAAGTTAAAAAAAAAAAAAAGGAGGAAGAACAAGAACTCTTCTTAAATCTCAACTTTTGACTACTAACCATAAATCTAATTTCTCAACTGGATTGAGCTCCCTTTGTGAGAAAGAAGAGCGCTTAATTGTTTTGAATGTGCATTTATATAGTGTACTTTATATCTTTAAAGTATAGGCTATATGAAAAACAACTTTACTTAAAGATAATGTAATATTAATGAAATAAAAGGCCACTTAAGTGTACTTTAATTAGCCTATTGTTGTTTACACACCTAAGTACACGTTGTAATAATGCCAAATGATTTAATTTAAAGTGCCTTTTAAATAATTATGTTTTAATAGGCTAATCTTTTGTCAAACATTAAAGATGTAGCCTCCACTTCTTTTGATGTGTCGTCTAACATACTAAAGCACATGCTGATTATACTTGATTGAGTACTTGGTCATAATTTAATTATAGTGTTTTTGATATTACATGATATTACAGTTAATATATTTTAAATGTAGGCTTACTAAATTGTAGCGTCATTACAAATCCGTAATTACAAATATATTCAGATACATGACAAATGATTTACGAGATGACTAGACTTAGTCTGCTATTTTTCATAAATAGCAATTCATTTTAGCAACATTATACTAGCTTACCGTTGTAATGAAGGTTTTATATGATTACTTTGGTTTTAATACAAATACGACAGTTAAACTTGTTACAATGCACAAACTATGGTACATTTTCCTAGGAGAATGAAACACTGAAACCATATCCATATTACCCTACTTCAAAATTAATCTGTTTTATTTAAAAAATGTTCTGGTATTAGATGACCCCAATACAAGTGTGAAAATGAGATATGTGGGAAGAATACAGTCTGTATGATACTGCGATTTTTCCTTAAAACAGAGAGATTAACTTTTAGTCGTCAATACATGTGTATGTCCAGCAGGTGGAGCTGAGGTAAAGAGCACCGACTGATCTTTGATCCTCTGCCCTTCAATAAGACATGCTGTTGTATTAGAAAATGCATTGATTCATTAATTTTTTGGCATTTGACTGTCATTAACTCACACTGTAATAAAATTAGAGATCTTGCTTTTGATGCTTTCAAAGGAACATTCCTGATCACCCTTTGGAGTAAATGCCCTTACATAAAACATAAATCTGGCCTTAAACTACAAGTAAAATAAACTGAACTGACAAGTTTGACATATCAGAAACGGTTTAGTCATGAGTTTAGGATCCTATGGTTATATGATTATAACACTCCTGATTTGATACTTGAGGTGTAAATCTAAAATATCTATAAATCTCTTGACATTATATGTTGTTTTGCATTTTTTGCAATATATTGTCATGCCAGGTAATGTATTGTGTAAATTAAAAGTACAAGACAAAATACCTACCTTAGAAAATGTTTAAATGAGTATAAACAGAGTATAAACAGTATAGACAAAGACTATCCTTGATTCCTTTCGAACCTTCTGGAGGTAAATAGCCAACATAGGAAATCCAATGAATTATTCAGAGCATACTGACAGGTGAGCATCTCATGCACTCCATCAGATCAGCTGAACAGGAAAAAAAAATGTGTAGTTCTGCTTTGTGTGTAACATTGTTATGTAAAATTAATACATGGAAAATTTAGCCTTGACACATTGTGTAAACATGAATTATGTTTATAATTGTTAAAATGAACATAATTATTAAAAATGAACAAAGTTTTTTAATCAAATGAGACAAAATGTTATGTTACCTAATACATGTTTTGGAGAACCAACATTCTAAAATAATCTAGTCTAATCCAGTACACTGTCAGATGTACATCACATTTATCTAAAAACCACAATCTTGTTGCCATACCACAACTACGAAGACTTTGAGAGCCATACTGGTGTTTTCCTGTGTCAGTCAAATTTGTCTCCCACCCCTGTGCTGACTTTGTTGTTCTTGGCAGTTGCTATCAAGCATAGCAAACTGCAGTGATATCACAGGAGGAGTGCAGCTCTGTACCCACAAAAACAGACAGACGGCGGGGCACACAGAGGTGTAAGAGGAAGAACCTGTCATTTAAAATACTTAAGCACTTTTAAGCACCAGTTGTTTAAGAGAGAAATGAAACAAGAAGAGAAAGATGTCTGACACTCTCTATGGGGTGGAAAGCAGATTTCTTCATACGTGATGTTGCATTATTAATGCATCTGTTTGTTGCGAGCAATTCGATCCAAGTGCAGACGGCCTCCAGATAGCCATCTTAGTTTGAATTCAAATGTTTTACAAATAGATCCATGGAAAGCAAATTAATTTTTATATGAGTTGCATCATGGTTTAAAATCTCATCTTTAATGCAAAGTATATGAGACTTAAGTGATACCCTTTGTATCACGATTTTATATATAAAGCTATTGTACAGCAGCAATATAACGCTGAGAAAATAAGTCGATATCTCTTCACATGCATTAATCGATTTTGCCTATAGGGGGCGATGCATGTCTATATATTTTCTATATTTTTAACTGCCATGTTTACTCCATATTGACTGTCCGTTTTATATCACTTAAAAGGTGTGCTTGACCGGTTGTAGATCTTGATTAAATACATAACACGTTTCCATTTCCATTTTTTATTTGACATACTGACCTGCTACAATGTATTGCATAGAATATGACTGCAAAAGAAAATGCTTTATTATTTACAGACCTCACAAAAATCTGTGGTCAAAACAGATCAAAGGACAGTTTGTGGAGAAGAAGAAAATGTGGGGTGTGAAGTCATCCATTAGAAAAAAACATCTAGCCATTCAAAGGTATATAGGCCCACTACATTGTGTCATTTGCAATTAGGCAAGACAGCGCTTATGTTCATATTGCACTTGGGACAAAGTGACATTTTGAGGTTTCTGATATTACAATTTCATTAGGATAATTTAAAAAAAAAAAAGTTCTCTTAAAAAATTAAATAATTGCCAAATTAACAAGATGAGGTGATGTTTAAAGCTTGCTGTTTTGTGCCTGACAACCAAGCAAATTTGAGAAGGACCATGATGATACAAACTCTTGCTGCTTTTTGTATTCTCTGTGCAATCGGTACATCAAACGTACCATACGTTATTTGAGTAAGCCATTCACAAGTTTACAACACAGTGTAAACCACTTTTCACTTCTGCTCTGTGCATTACTGCAATACATGCTCCTAGACCTAGACTAAAGCATAATGAACATTAGTTTAAAACCAGAGGCTCCTGGGGCTGATTATTGTGAAACAAATGTCCTTCAAGAGACTGAAACTCAAGCAGCAGGAGACATTACATTTAAATGAGGCCTACAACTGAAAGCTCTCCTCGTTAACCACTTTAGCATAAAAACTGTTACAAAGCTGCCTAAATAACTGCCTGGTCCAAAGTGAAGTGAACACACCATAAAGAAGATCGAAACCTTTACAAATAATTTCAATGATAAACATCTCTCATAATTCTGTATCATATATGTACACATTAATTATTACTAAGAAGAGGAGGTGAAGTACAAATCACACTTCAAAAAACAAGTAAAACCTCCTAAAGACCGAAGTCTACTGATCATATCTCACTCTTAAATAAAAGCAATATATTATCTCATGATCTTCAGTCAACAACAAAAAACACAAGTAAAATATATAAATACAAATATATACACACACACACACACAACACAAATAAAAAGAAACAAACTGATCAAGCTTACAAAGCTTAAAAAGCTACACACTCATTAGATCCACAGCTTTCAGCATTAAAAACAGGTCACTGTTGTAATTTCGATGGTCTCACCATACAGTCTCTCTCTGGTTTATGGTTACCATCTTACACAAGCATGTTTCCTAAAATCTGAGTGTAAACTTCATGAGTGTCAGGTTTTCTCTGTGCACGTGTCTTGTGAGCGGGAAAGGCAGGGTGGGGCGTCTGCGAGCCTGAGTTTAAAGTGGTACAGCGTGTCAGGAGTGTGTCAGTTTTGACCAAAACACAAAAGCCCTTCTCTGCTGCCACCTCAAACTCTGTAATTAGTATTTTTTTATTATTATTATTATTATTATTATTATTATTATATGTCTCATGTATTTTAGTTGGAATGTCTAAATTTAACTCAAATTCAGACCATAAAATGTCTCAAGCCACTTGAGATGATTAAAGTGAGCTATCCATAGGCAAGAGAAGACATTCCACCATGAGCTAACAGACCAAATTGAACCGCTTCCACTTGTTATGCTATTCCACAAAGCAGAGAGAGAACAAAGCTCCTCCCTTAAACTTAAACGATTGGTTGGGAGGAGATCAAAGCCCCTCGGGGCCTCTCTGGGGGCAGGGCTTGTTGTCAGCGCACCAATGCGAGCGCACACATACCAGCTGTTGTCAAACTCTCAATGTAGTGTTCACCACTAGCACAGCTCTCCACGTGACAGGAGCTGTTTGCTTTAACTCCCCCCCTTCTTAATCTCGCTCTCTGGTTCTTCCCCTCCCCCTGTTTCTGCCCAGTCTAAATGGAGACAGCAGCTTGTGGCTCTTTTGCATTCGACTGCAGAAACTTAAAGTCAAAAACGTAGGGCCACGTTCTGGTCTACCACTTAACATGTTTGAGCAGTCACTAATAAGTTGGTTGTGGTCGAAGTGGCTCGTGATGAAGGGAAAAGTAAGCAGGTGAGAAAGTCTTGAATAGAAAGAACGAGACAAAAGCCTTTCTTCTACAGCTATAACTTTGGACTGAATCCTGACATTTGAGGAGAGGCCTTCCTGTGAACAGAGAGCCATATATAAAACAATCAGCAGTTTTGAAAGTTATTGGAGAGAAACCATTAAAATACAGTTGTAACAACGACAGTCTTTGTATAGAGAAAGAGCTCTTGGTATCTTGAGAGGTAGTGTGAGTGCTGCATGTGCATGACATGATCTGATAATCATAATTACTGACAGTAAATGTAATGCTTCAGAATACAGTGGAGATCACAAAAAATAAATGTCTTTTAGCTCATCAAAAGCTACAGAGCGTCCATGACAATCCACTTTTCTTCAATCTCCTCGTTTTAAATACAACTGAGTCACAACCCATTACAAATAAGCGTCAATGGTAATACTTTGTATTTGTTTCTGAAGTCCCTGCATATTCATAACTTAGTTTGCTTAAATATGAAGGATGGCAGCATAAGCTCGACCATCTGAAAAGTCTTAAAAATGTGCGTTTATCCTACAGTGAGTGTGTCAGGCAGTTTCCTTTTAATATATATAAATATATCAGTCCTTTGTATAAAAATAGATCAAATATTTGTTTGTTTGTTTTTTTAAAAAAAAAAAGAAAACTCATCATATTATTCATTTCCCATAGAAAACATTGGGATGGCTGAATGAGGACACTGCGGTGCAAGCCGTGGTTCAGGAGTGCACCAGGATCTCCATGATGTGGTCCAGGTCATTGATGTCTGAGAGACAGAGCTGTAGGCTGCTGTTGGAGGTGCAGCTGGAAAGGGTCTTGAGGCCATCGTCCACCCCGCTGCTTCTCTGCGCAGGAAATGCCAGGACAGAAATGTCAGAGTCGTCGTACATGGACGTGTCTATGTCTTCAAAGATGTCATCCAATGGCAAGTCTGACAAGTAGCTGGTGGAATTAGTAATCTCAAATGAGCCGAAGAGCGAATCCGAAGACCTTGTGTCGTCCTCACCAGCGAGGGATGGCAAAAGTGTCTCATTTTCAGTGCCGCCCAACTGGACCTCCTCATCCTCAGTCGTCGTGAGGGGGAATGAAGGGGACAGTGTTCCGGTTAGGGGTGGAGGACAGTCTAAGGGCACAGGTGGCAGGTCGGGGAAGTGGCGTGGGGTGGAGGCGTGAGGAAGCGAGGGGCCGAGCGGGGCTGGTAGCAAACAGGTTTCCCCCTCCTGTCTCATCTCCTGCTGAATCTGGCGAAGTGTGTTGGCCAGCAGGACCGAACGGTGCAGGCTGGGTTCAGCTCGTCGCTGGCAGCTTTGTAGCTTGTCTAGACACAAGTCCAGCACCAGCTGCCTCTGCTGAGGATATGGCAAGTCCTGGGCAGGGTCCTCACATGTGCTCAGCTTACGTTTCACCCCCCGGCCCAACATGTACCTAAAGAGGAGAACAGAAAGGGAAGTTCAGAAAAACAGAACAGAAACGTTTCTTTCGCTGGCCTACCTTGCAGTGAAATGAATTACATAAGGATGTACGATAATTACTTGTAATTCAAGCTTTTTAATCCAAGAAAATATTTTACAAGAAGACATGTGAGGGATGATATGCACAAACAACTTTTTTTTTTCCTCTGTATAGACTGCCGAGCTCATCACCGAACAAAGCCACAATCAATGCCATTGCCAAATAAAAGTGTCCACAATAATTACAAAAAAGGCTCAAAACACACTCTCAAAGTTCTTAAAAATGAATTCACGTTGATTTCATAATGTATTTAAACATTTAAACACAGCTTTTTCAAGAAAGACTTCATTTAGTGACTTAAGTGGTAAAAACATTTTCCTTACACATTTAATAGACTTTAGTCAGGGTAGTTCCATATTTAAATTGACAGGAATGCTAAAAATTGTTAGAAAAAAAAAAGAATAAAAGTGTGTTCAATGGATTGTAATGTTGTTTAACAACATTAATATATTAATATTTATTCAAATATAATTTTCAAATATGTTTTTAAAATTCCTCAGCATCACATTTTACAACATGAACTAACCTTGCTTTGTCATAAAAAGGTTATTTTTAAAATTGTGTGATAAATTAAAATTGTGTTAATACTCAACATGTTTCTGCATGTTTGTTGGATCACATGAGATTGCATCCATGTTCTACTGATTCCTGTAAATTTCACTGTGCGGTTTGCTCCAGTTTTTAAATTTGCATGGAATAAACCAATTGGGAATTTAACAGCACCATGACCATCATCTGTGCACACAGACTATTGCTGAACTCTGTCCTTGACAAACACTTTCGCCTTGAAATTTGACTGTTATCTGATACATGATTGATAACGTGAAGCTTTAACCTGACACAGCTCTTTCTCCTCCTTCTCCCAGAGCGAGACTTCCTGAGAGGTGGATGCATTAGCTCAAGCTCCTCCTGTCTGCGACTGCAGTACACTTGAGAATAAGCTCATGCTTCATTAGCGCTCCCTTCTCACAGCGGAGGAGGATACGCAGCACAGGAGCGCAATGCTTAGTGCTGCAGCTTCTATCCCGTGAGCGATACTTACAAGCAAAGACCTTCTTCAAGATACACTCTGAAAAATAAAGGTTCTAAAAAGGGGTTTTCGCAGTAATGCTACTGAAGAACCTTTCAGTGAACAGTTCTTAAAAGAATCATTTTTTCTTAGTGTGAAGAACATTTTAATAATCCAGGGAAACCTTTTCCTACTATAAAGAACCTTTTGTGCAATAGTAATATAGAAATAACCTGTCAAATCTAAACCATAGACGGAAGTAGCCATTTTTGAGCACTGAAAAATGGTTTTCTAAAGTATGCAATCCCATATTCAAAGCTACTATTCCAAGCCACAAATTTTGTTTGGGCCATAGGTTCATGCACAAACAAGAGAGAAATGTGGCTTGTGGGCGCACAATTTGAATCCCGACCATAACTGCTCTGTCAGATAGCCGCCTCAGAACTGGAGAGCTGGAGTTTGAGTGGAAAGGGCTGTAAATGTGAGAGACTGTCTATCCACCTCTGCACTCTCTGTGGTGTAGGCGCCCCCTCCCTACATCCATCACTCTGAACGAAGGCAGACATCCCCCGCAGGTCTGGTCACTGACTGCTCTTCTCTACTGCAGGGTGCACAGGAAGCTGCAGGAGCCAAGAAGAGCCTCTCGTGTTCAGAAGTGAGACGGATGCATTAGATTGCGCAGTCTCAATCCCACCATGTAGAAAATGTGCAGTGTGTTTAGTCTTAGATACCGCAACCAGTCATGAACCTCGACTAAAGCATGAAGGGAACTAACACCACCTAACACTGAAGAACTAACTAACACCTCACGCGCGCGCGCGTGCGTGTGTGTGCGCGCGCGTGCATGCATGGGCTGCAGTGCTCAAGTGTGTCACGCCGGGGCTAACAGTTATATAATCATGCACGCTAGCAGAGCACTCTGGGCTCATTCCTGCTCAGCCCTATAGGTGCCTTTCCCACAAAGCAGTCACAAGGTTTCAAAAGGGACATTTTGTATTCCTGCAGATTTCACAGCTGAATTCCGGCAGGAGCACACATACACTTGGAAGAAGGTCTGCAGCCTGTCTCTGTCAGCAACAGAAAGCTATAAATGGAATGCGAGTGAGCAAACCACCACGACTACGGAAAAACAATATAATTAAGACGACAAGACGTGGAAGAGTTCATATTACATATGGTTTATCATGCTTATGACATCAAATGTTGAAGCTTGAGAAAAAGGTCACTGACTGATGTTTGCATTCACATGTGCTTTACTTTAAAAAAGGCAAGCGGAACTTCAGATTTGACTTGGTCACTATAAAGTCTCACCGCTTTAAAGCAGCAAGGCATGATTTATATTGGGCCTCTCTGGTTAGACTGGCCTCTGTGGTCTGCTTGCCATGGCAACAGCGGTGGATGAGAGGTTGGCGCTTGAGGTGGCACACAGAGTCTGCAGCTCAAAGACAATAAGCACAACTATGGAGACGACCATCAAAGTGGGAGAACACAATGGGATCCATAGAAGAGGAAGCATTGCAGTATAGTATGCTGCGTTGCATCACTTCAGGTCTGCACATATACATGATGGTACTTCAGTTTGTTTTTTACCTGGTGACTCAGAAGTGAGGCTGACCGTGGAAAGTCCCACCATGGCAATACAATGATACCGAACTTTTATAAGCAAAACAGATTATCTTAATGTATTCAATAACCAGTGTGGAGAACTGATTTTTAATAATTGTTACATAACTGCTGTTTGATACAATAACTACTTAGACTTAAACAATGTTTAATTTGCTAAATGAAATCCAATACTTGTTTCTTAATCATTTTCGGGTGTTGACTCCAAAAATACTCCCCATTTTGCTTTAGCTTGTCACACTTTCTCACAAAATATGATGTGCATTTCATAGCTTTTCACAACCAACTGTAGGGTGAAGAGGATTCAACATTAAAATACAACATTAGATTTTATTATACCTTAATGCAACATTAGATTTCAGCTTAAGAATTATGACCCAGATGTTTTTTTCCTACATCTGTGGGTGTTTTACTACACTGAAATAGAAAATTGAAACAGAAAATTGCAGATTTTGTGGAAATTTCTTTGACATTAAACTGAGTAACTGAACATTTTTCCGTACCTTTGCAGACTGTAAGTTCAATTATGTTTTGAATACTTATTTTTGTCATTCAACCTTGTGACATTTGACAGTTTTGTTATTTTAACAAGTGCTTTAACTAATTTGAAAATGTTTACTTTGTGAAAAAACATACATTTACAAAACATTATTATTATTATTGTTGTTGTTGTTATTCAGTGTTATTATCATTACTGCTTTTATCTCATATTTTAGTAATAATGTGTAAAGTGTAGTCTCAATAACAGACTTTGTTACACTTCTGTAATGAAGGTGAATAAAAAAAAAAAAGTGTTTTACATTCAGTGTTTTACAGACCCTCAAGTTATCATTCATACTGACTGTGCAACACACATAAGAGGCTGAACAACTGAGAAGTGACTTTATACTGCTGCTTTCACTTACAGCACCACAGCACGGCATAAATGAATAGCAGCCTAGTTCCACACAAAGAAATACATCAGTTTCACTAAAGGTAGAGAGATAAGGACTTCATTTCCATCGCTGTGTGGTTAGTACATAAAAAAAAAAAATGAACAGAAGACCACAAAGTGACAGACACCACTGAAATGATCTTTAGTCACACTCTGAGGACAAGATAAGAGTTGCTTCAACTCATAGGCCAGCTTAAGTTACGATAGTTCCTGCACGAGAGCAAACCAAACTGACATGGTCGAGTCATTTTTCCATCTTTTTCTCTTCCGGTTTCCCTCCCACTGCCACAAAGGAGGCAGTCACAATAAAGAGGACAACAGGACAGAGTCTTTAAAAAAAAAAAAAAAAAAAAAGGAAAAAAATGCAGGAAATAGAGAGGGTGTACATAAGCCAGAGCAAGCAGGAGCGTCAAGAAAGGTTAGTCTGCATGAGAAAGTGGGAGGAGAAAGAGAGATTGAGTTGAGGAGTGTAAGAAAGAGCACAGGGGATTGACTGCAAGTAGGAGCGAGGGAGTAGGTGGCAAATGCCATTGCCAAGCCGACTAAGTCTTGAATAATGAACCACTGAGTAGACAGGCCGGATGTCTTAGTTTGGGCAGCTTTGTAACTGGGCGGCTCCAACAGGCTGACGAAGTGACTCAGGGTGTTAGTCACGCTGACAGACGTGAACACGCTCATATGAAGCCCACTTATCTTATCAATGGTGTAAGTCTTTGAGTCAGTGGTGAAACCTCAGTCTAGCATGAGATTCAGATGGATTTTATTCATTTAATCTGAATACTTGCCTACTAAGAAATAATCAGCAAGTAATACATGACTGAGGTGCAATGGTCAAGAAGTTGCTGACAACCCTGCTTTACATTCGATTGCACACAAAACATCAAGACCTTTTAATAAGTAATTCACTTTTGCAAGAAAAAAAATTGAAAATTGAAAATCTTTTTGCAAGAACTGACTGTTTGACAGCAATGAGAGAGCAGAACCGTTTAGGCACTGCTGACTTTGTTTACTGCAGAAACCTACAGAGTTAGCATCTGTAGAAGTCAAATACATATTACAAACCTGTACATTTCTTTAAAAACCTTAAACTTAATTATCCACAAAATACCATACTACACTTCAGCTCTTACTATGTAATATAATACCACAACCAAATAAAGTTTGTATCATTTTTTAAACTCCACATACTAGCTGCTTTCAATAAAAACTACGGTTTTCGCTTCCAAAAAGCAGCTTGAAACTGAAACTGCACGTAACTCTCAATCACTCCTCGAGTTCTTCGCTATTAAGACACATACTATGAAACACACTCATCAAGATTCATGTAAAATTACATACCATTCATTCAAATTATGAAACTTTAGTAAAACTGAAACCTGCAATCGTGCACACTTGGCTTTCGCTATGACTTTAGTTAGACATGTTTGCGAAAAGACGTCTGAAATATCGTTAACGAAATACTATTTTATTCTTTAATAACAAGTTTGCTAGAAAACCGTCCAGTCAGATACTACGAGTTAACCTTAGTCTTGTTCAAACATCGTGACAAAATCGCCCCCGTTACGCAACCGAGACCACGTACGACGTACAGAAGAAAACGCGAGGTACCAAAGTTTGTGTTTATAGGCTCACACACAATGATCCAGATATAAAAGCTAGTATACATTCTTTTTGCTAGGACTGCTCCAGTTGTAAATAAACTAGTGTGGACGGAGTAACAGCTACACAAGCTCAAGTATCGTCAATATAAACTCGAGTTGTTACGTAAAGCGGGACAGTGCTGAACACTGTTAATAAATAAAACAATTTCCAAAAACAGTATGATAACTAAAAGGTCTTCTACCAGGCTCAAATGACATCCGGAAAACAGTTTGTGACTAAAATTCGTTACCTTGACGAGGAAAGGGCACCATCTCCTCCGCCAGGCTCAACTTCCTTCTTCACAACAGCGGACTCCACATCCAGTCGACACATAGAGACAGTGGGAATTCCGTTTTTTCTTTTCATGGACGCCTCGAACGCTGTGATGTCCCTTTGACCCATACCATTATGTTTGGCTCAACCAGTTGCTTCGCTGTTTAGCGTTTATTACAACCAACTACTCTCTCAAGACGTGAGCGCGCACCGCTAGCCTCAGCGGCTAAGCTCACAGTGATGCGCAATGAATTAGCCAGTTAGCTAGTTCGTACTTGGTAATGTGCGGGCTCTGTCTATATGGAACTACGAAATTAATTTACCCAAGATCCTCGAATGACCGCTACATTCTCTTGACTGATAAAAATAGGATGCACGGTTGTTTAAATCGGTCGCCGAACTTCGCGTTGAGCTTCTGGTCCAAATTCTGAACATTATTTTGCACAAAACTACGCGACCGATCGCGTCTCTACGCAGGCACGAGACGAGAACTCTCGCAACACTGTAGAATCAACGGGAAAAGAACTCAGCTGATTGACGGTCGTCAGGTGGGATGGCTGTGATTGGTCGAAAGCGCTCTCAGACCCGCCTAGTAACTGCTCCTGATTGGTGGAACGCGTTTTCTGCCCCCACCTCTCTAGTCTATCACATTCGTCCCCCTAAGATACCCACAGACCGAAAACGTGACCGTTTGGAGCACCGGCTCACCGACTACGGTACAAACTGCATTGGAAATGGCACGTTTGTGGCTTTCCATTTCCTTTTTTGCCAAGCATCCCATGTCTATTTTCAGAAAACTAACATGCATCTGATTCTGAATACATACTACAGATGTTAACCGTTAGATTTACTGTAGAATTTCTCGAAACGATGCTTTGCAAAGCTGATTTTTAGTCGAGTCTGATATAGTAGGTAATAAAACCTTCTCATAACTATGTGGGTCGTATAATACAACATTTTCTGACATACATCTAATAATATCTGCGCGCAAGCGGAGGGATTTAAACATTGACGTTCACTTGAGTCACATCTGCTGACGTCACTTGCGTGAGAATTCGCCACGTGCAGAATGAAACCTCGACGTTGATTTAAGGAATGGAGGTCTTACTGTACGTTTACTCTCTGGTAACATTTGAAGTTTTACGCATATTAATATATACGTTTTGTGTTTCCCTGGTTTTCTTGCTGTATCAGGGGCAGCCGTGGCCTAATGGATAGAGAGTTGGACTTATAACCCGAAGGTCGCGGGTTCGAGTCTCAAGTCCGGCAGGGATTGTAGGTGGGGGGAGTGAATAACCAGCACTCTCTCCACCCTCAATACCGACTGAGGCCCTTGAGCAAGACACCAAACCCCCAAACTGCTCCCTGGGTGCTGCAGCATTGGCTGCCCACTGCTCTGGGTGTGTATTCACTACTGTGCATGCACTTGGATGGGTTAAATGCAGAGGACAAATTCCGAGTATGGGTCACCATACTTGGCCACACACCACTTCCCTTTCAATTCTTCACTAAATGGAAACAATATAGCATGAGACATTGAGGACCAAGTTTGATGACAGCTGATCTCCTTAATAGTTGATTGCAGGAGGGGGAAAAAAAATAATAATTTCAAAACACATTTTCATAAATTGTACCTTTTATTAAAAAAACGTTAAAAAAGCTACAGTGCTCATATAAAATGTTTATACTCTATACTAGTTTAAGATCATACAATAAACAACATCCTCTTAGGATTTAAATGTGAGACAATGTCGAAGAAAAGAATTATTAAAGTGTAATAACCTATAATTTGCACAAACGTAGTTTATGCAAAAATTTACTTTAGACAAAACCAAATAATATATATGTAACAACTGGGGGAAAATGTTGAGCAAAATAAAACCGTCTCTTGTTGACTGATTCTTATATAAAAAAAAGAATACTGTACTAAATGCATTTTAAACACTTCTTACGTGTAAAGTGTTATGACACTCAATGCATAGAACTAGACAAATGCCTTCTCATTATGAAGGGTCTAGAGGACTAATAGACTGATATACTTAAGCCATTCACCAATATTAAAACACTTATTTAAAATCAATACTTAAACCAATAATTGGTGCAAAACAACTTACAAAGCACTGATTCTGTGACCGATTTACTATGTGCAAAAGGCTTTTGTGAATTAGGCCTATTAAGTCCTCTAGAGTTAAAAACCCACCTTGAGTTTGACCACAGCCAACACTCACCGTTTGCAGTAAATAAATTAAATAAATTAAGTCACAATATAAAATGGGTTGGCCCCATTATACTTCATTTGTTGATAAGACAAAATATAAGAACTTTGACGTCTAACAAACAAAACCTATGGCTAAGCTGATTGACAGCCAACTGCAATCAAACCTTGAGAGGAAAAAACAATACTTTGTGCAAATGAGCACATAAATGTAAAACATGCATCACTGTATGTATACTTGGTGCCTTTTGTATATTGCAGTACTGAATTAAGTTCCTTCAGTTTATGGATTTTGATAAACAGAAAACTTGAGTTGGTGCACATAAGAATCTAATCTCTTCAGTTAAAATAAATTTGTAGAACATGTACATAATGTACAGTAACATATTACAAGAAGAATCTATTGTAAAAAATATATATTTATATACACATTTAGACAATCTTTTGTTTCCTTATGAAAATATCCCAAGCTTTACAACTTTTGTATACATCTTGTTCTGCTCTCCGTAGTGTCATGAGTATAACAAATAAATTAAATAAAAAAACAGCATGTCTGGACAGACAAATACAGAAAAAATCATTAAAACATACAAAGGGTATGCAAATAAGATGACTATGGTCAGCTCATAAAATCAAGGCCATCCGTCAAAAGACATCAACTCTTTTCCCTGAAAGGACTCCAGACTTTACTTGCTTTCCATAAGGAACAGAAAAGCCAGTAACATTAAGACAAGCGTGTAAGTCTCTGAATAAGTTCAAACCTAAGAACCCACAATGATTTCCATGATGTGATCCAGTTCATTGAGATCAGAACGACAGTTCGGGGTGGAAACTATGGAAGGGGAACTGTGTGAAGGTGCCAAGCTGTCAAGGAGGTCATAAGGGCCCATCTTGGGTGCGCTCTGCATGCCGGTCAGCATGGTGTCCAGATCATAGTAGGAGGTGTCCACATCTGAGAACAGCTCCTCGAGAGCAGAGTCTGGACCCGGAGAACCGTTTTTTATTTCAAATGTCCCAAAAACTTGTCCAACGGTCTTTGGACCCTCCGTAGAAGCCCCATCCTCGGTGTTGATCTCCTCATCTTCTCCTGAACCAAGTCTAGAGCCTTCAAGGGCCTCTTCATCCCTCTCTACACCACTGAGCTCACTCTTCTCCCAGCACTGGCCCACACGCCCTGCCAGGCACACATTAGAGACAGTATCGCTAACTGAAACGGAGCACAGTGTCTCATCAGCTACCACCTCCTCTTCACGGCAACCTTCGTAGCTGATCACAGAAAAGAGCTTAGGTTCTGCATCCTGCTCTCGTGACCTGCAAAGGACCTCAGTGGCCACCAAGCGCTCAGAGGGACTCTGGCCTGCACTGCAGAATGCTTCGGTGACCATATGCCAGCTGCCATCGTGGGTCATCTCCTCCTGAATCTGCCTGACTGTGTTGGCAATGAGAACTGAGCGGCAGAGGTTGGGCTCCACCAGCATGTGGCATAACTGCAGCTTAATGAGGGACATGTCCAGCAGCGACTGCCGTTGCAGGCTGTACGAAGATGCCACCCTGGCACCTACCAGGCTTTCATCAGATATCTCTTCATCACCATCGGAAAACTTACGCTTGGTGCCCTTGGAGAACATGTTTAGCCTACAGAAAAGAAAAAAGGGATAGCGATGGTCAGTTCACATTCATCCAATTCTGTTCAAAGATAAAGTCAATCCTGACTCTGTTTCTTAGATCTGTAAAAATGACATTTACATTTATTAAAAATGATAAATATCTGTTGTGATATCAGAACTAGAATATAAAACCAATAGAAATGTCAATGACAAAGAATAAGTTTAAGAAAAATCATTCTATCATATACAGTTGAATGCATTCAGCCTAACAAAAAAAAAAGCACAGTTAAATTATTCTCTTACAACTGTATAAAAATGTCTATGCCATGAATAATTATGTACATATGTATTTTAAAACAAAATCGATAATTAACTATGATGAATACTATGACATTCTAAATACTACAGTGGACCTCAGTAAGAGTCTAATATGATTATGGATCAAAAAATGCTTTAGTCTAATTGAAAATTAAGTTAGCAGGAACAATAAACTCCTACGCTTCAGAACATCAGAATATTTTTGAGGCCAAAGATATCTTACATTCATGGTCAATCCACAACCGCCTAAAGTATGCATAAATGTATTTTTAATGTAGATCTTTGAATATGATGGGAACTTTAAGATTATTAAAGTAATCTACGTTAAATCACACTATATCAAATGACTGATTTAGCTAATAAAATGTTGGAATTGTGCCTCAAGCCTTTGAATAGGAATAAAAATGGAGGTGAAAGTAGATACCCCAAACAGAAAGTCTAATGTGGAGAGCCACAGTACTGAGACGAGGACTTCCCTGTCTCCGTGGCCAGCCAACCAGGATTACAGGAGCCTAAAAGTAACAAACATGCATCCAGTATAGGAAAAACACATGACACCAACCAGCATGACAAAGCACATTATCTGTCATCACACTAGCTCTTGACCAGCTGAGTGTTTGTGAGCGTGTATGTGACTTGTGTGTGTATGTTGGGAGGAGTAGGGAGGGTGCAGAGGGACCTCTGATCGGCTACAAATACTGGTGGGTAGGTGAAAGGTGGGGAAGACATAAGACGATAGCTAAACAATGGTAATGAGTTACATTTTACACATCAAACTCTATGCAAAACAAGCAAACCAACAAATCCATTGAGTGCAAGCACACACAAAAACCACCACATGTATTGCAAAGTCATTTCATGTTAAGAGGGATGACTTAACATAATGGAGATGATTTGCTTGACAGTTAACCAAGATCACACAACAATAACTTTAAACCCATAACCACACTGTTAACCAGATATATTAAGGGCATGGTGGTGTGCCTACCTGAAGCATGGGTGACATCCCAGCACTGTTGAAAAAAAGACCAGAGTGCAAGCTGACACACATCCGCTGAAACTAAATCTACAACCAGCATTTCGTACACCAGCACTGCATTCAGTTTATAATAGAGTGCCGTGGGAACGAGTCCTAAAACCGGGAAACGAGTTAGGATATTCAAACCTCAGGTTCCGTCATCCTGAAGTCAGTGGGTTTTTGATTAAATACCTGAAATAAAGTCTGTGGTTAACACAAGCTCAATATATTTCACATTTTATTCTGCAACATAAAATCCCACTCTTGGTTTTTTGGAACTTTTTCTTCATGCTCTTGCAAAATATTCTAAGTCAAACTTTCCAAATTGTTGCCTTTAAAGATTAAAAGATTGGGCTGAAACTCAGTGGTGGTGACAGTGAAGTCCTGCGGCCATCGTGTAGTTTGTTCATATAGCTTTTTATTTCAGATGACTGCATTTATGCATCAAAGTTATTCATTTGTGATTATTATTAAAGATTATAATAATGAGCAAAACATGTGAGAAACAAACTTTTGTTGTTCCATAGCTTATTTTTTTGCAATGATCCAGAAGTCAGTGGAAAAATCAAGGGAACCAGTATGATGCTAACTTCTAGCCTGGCCTGCAAAAATATGTCATTCCCGCAGCACTCTATATCGAGAAAGATTTTCAGGAGATCTCCATGTGCCCTTAGGTGTATAATAGTTCAAATTTGAGGAAACTGAAATTCTACATTGCGAGAGGTGGCACAAAACTAACCAAAAGAAATGAATGAAAAAAATCAGTAAACAATTCTTCCAGGAGCTGGAGTCTAAACTACATCAAATTTACAGCGAAGGTGGCAATAGATTATTCATCCACAGTGAACGTATCATACAGGCTCCACCCAGACAGACTCACTTCCCCTCCCCCACCGCACTGACGTGGTCAAAAAGTGCGCTACTGGGTAAGTAACAAAATAAATAAAAACCAGTGAAATAAACACCCAGACTCTTAATACGAAGGTTCGATGGATAATAATCCACTAGATAAATATAAAAAGGAGGTTACTCACAGACTCCCTGACATGCGAGACGGGGAAACAAAGGTATAAACCTCTCTGCTGAGACGACAAAGATGGAAGCCATTTTGATTTTTCAAACGGGTCCGCTGGCTAGTCAACTTCGCCAACCCAAACAGCATCTTCAACTTTTCCAAACGCTTACCGTGTCGATAAAATGCACGTGAGAGTGAAATATATATTTGGAAACACACACACACATGACATGTAAAGGCAAATAACAGGGGCGGCTAAACATGGACCGCACGATCACTTCCGCAAACATGCCGCTTTTCGAAATCGACCGCGCTGCGATTTAACCATCGCGGATCGAGATCATCTTAAGCGGTGCGACTACATAATATAGATTGTATTTAAATCGCACATCCCAGTTCGCTTAGACTTACCTCGTGTTATTTGTGTTCTTTGGTGGCGAGCGTCATAAGCGTTTGTAGGCCGGGTTTAATACTGAAGCTGCAGCTCCTTCGGCCTCTCCAGCACAGATTGCAGTGTGAGCATACGGTAAGCAGCGAGAAGCAGCCAGCTGCAGCAGTGAAAGGGCCGATGGGGGCGGACGCTTGCATCTTGATCGACAGCAGGCCATCGCAGGAACGGGGAGCCCCGAACAAAAGCGTCTGTGATTCTACCCTGGGCCCCAACTTCAACAATGCACATCTTGTTTTGGAGGCATTTTAAAAATCAAATGGACACGCACGAATTTATGATTCCACAAAGTAGCTACACACTGAGTTTCTCAGCCATTCCCACAGCCCAAAGAAGAATTTAATGGATATAGTTAGCACTCAGAAAATCATTAACATTTGAAAGATTCACATTTTATTTAAAGTGAGTTATACTTAAGGCACTGTCAGATATTAACGTTGTGATTGAGTGGCAATGTTTGCACCATATACACAATTTTCTGGGGCATTTTTACATTTATGACTCAGTTTTCTTTTTATGTCATGTAACTAATATAAGCACAGTATGTTAATTAAATTGAATCTGTTAATTCAACCTTTAAATGTTTACTGGTGCTGGGGTGTACAGACATTTGAGAGACTGGAGGTGATGTTGGAGGAGATACAAACTGTAAAACTGAAATAAATATGTATTTCAAAGAAAAAAACTAAATTGTATGTGTTGGAAAATAGCTGGCAATTTTCCTTTGTAAAGGGAAATCAAATCAGGTAAATCAAATTAGATTATATAATAATAAGTTTTAATAATATAATTTTTTGACCACACATTTCAGCACTCACTATTACAGTTCAGCTGCTAGGAGTGCAGTAAATGTTTTTTCAAATGAAGTTAAAAAGATTATTATGTAAATAAGTTGTGTGCATGAATTTGAATTATAGAAAAATAAAAATCCCAATTGTGACTTTAAAGTACGGAAATGCAAACTATCATTTTATAGTATAAGTATTTAGTCTAACATTGGAAAGCACTGTCTGCATTCAGCTTCAGCAGTCTGGCAGTAGTAAAAACAATAACACGATTCACAGTTTTCTGAGGATGTGAGTTGACTTTCATTGCTATAATACTGTGGAGTTGGTACATTAAATCGGTTCAAGTCCTATCAGTTGGACTTTTTCACCAGTTTTGGGAATTTGTGCTGACCCTAAACTGCTGTGTCCCACAGGGCTCCATTTTGCTGACAAAACGCAATAGTACAGGCCACTCAAATCAAATAACATTCACTTAATTTTCTCACTTGGGCCTGCCTAGAAAACATTAAATCATGGTGGGAGAGAATTCATCTCCAGAGTAATGCGACTGAATGAGGTTGTCAGTGAATCTACATGCGTTTAATGTATCTGAATATATGACTAAATTAAAATCTGTTATACACTCTGAAAGAGCAAGAACGTTTGTCACATGAAACTGAATCAAGATTCATTGTACTCTGTTCAGTGCCTCCATCTAGTGGCTATACTAAAAAACACCAGTGAAAAAGGACACGCACTCAGCTCTTCGCGTTTACTAGCCTCGAATCTTATTTTATGCTTTTAGCTGCACTGGGTGTTTTTCTTTCTTCATTTTTATGTCTGCACTTAAAACTGTTTTTCAGTATTTGATACGCAATTCAATTACGACGAGCATGTACTTTGAACAAACATTTCAAGCCATAAAAAGATCAAAGGTCAAAATTCCTCCGACGTTTCCTGGCACCACGTTATGACGCACACAACGAATTGTCATCAGGTAAATACAAAATTTGTCTTCAGTTCTGTATTTAAACTGTATTTCTGTGTTTTATGTATATTTCAAAATTATTATTAGCCTATTATTATTAGCTTTGAATCATAGTGGTAGACCAATTCTTTACTTTCACTTTCACTCTCTCTTTTTAGATTACACTACGCATAACTTTTCTAACCAGAGCGGATCTTTTGATAAAGACCCTTTTGTGGAACAAGAACATCAGAACAAATCTTTTTTAGTTTCTTAGCACGTGTTGGCATCAAAATGGCAGAGGCTATACTCGGAGATCAAGATCAGTACAGCTGCTCAATATGTTTGGAGTTGTTGAGGGATCCCGTGACAATTCCGTGCGGACATAGTTACTGCATGAGCTGTATCAATGAGTGCTGGAACACAAATGGCCAGAAAGGGACCTATAGATGTCCACAATGCAGACAGACCTTCAATTCAAAGCCTCCACTCAACAGAAGTACGGTGCTTGCTGAAATCATGGAGAAACTGAGGAGCACAGAGCTACAAGTCTCAGAGTCTGCTCAAAGTCTTGCTGGACCTGGAGATATTGCATGTGATTTCTGTGCTGGAGAAAAGATCAAAGCTGTCAAGTCTTGTCTGGAGTGTCGAGCCTCTTACTGTGAAACACATGTCCAACCCCACTATAATGTTCCTGCCCTGAAGAAACACAAGCTGGTGAAAGCTGCAGTCATTCCAGTTTGCCCCAAACACGACAAGCTCCTTGAGGTTTACTGTCGAACGGACCAGAAATGTGTCTGCATGCACTGCTTATTGGATGACCACAAGGGACATGACACAGTGCCATCTACGGTAGAGCGCAACGAGAAACAGGTGAAGATGTCCATCAGTTTTTTCTTTAATGACTCGTAAGGACTGGGGTCACCAAACTCGGTCCTGGAGGGCCGGTGTCCTGCAGAGTTTAGTTCTAACTTGCCTCAACTCACCTGCCTGGAAGTTTCAAGTATACCTAGCAAGACCTTGATTAACTAGTTCAAGTGTGTTTATTTAGGGTTGGAGCTAATCTCTGCAGGACATGGGCCCTCCAGGACCAAGTTTGGTGACCCCTGGTTTAAAAATTTTAATTGCGATTAATCACACCCTTTTTTGCGATTAATCACTATTAATTGCACTCTTTTCAAGAAAATAAGCATAGGCCAATTGTTTAGCACATTCATTTTGCCATCATTTGTTATATCCAGCAAAGTAAGCCATCAGATTGAAGGGTGATTCACACAAAAATGTATTTTCTGCTTTTTTCAAAGTAAATCTAGGTGTCTTTACAAAAAAATGACACTTGGAGACTCTAAAAGGGCACCAAATAACCAAACGATATAAGGAGGCCTCTAATTCATAAATTCATGAATACCAAAACACACATGAAAAAAAAACATTACAGAAATTCAGTGTATAGTAGGCCATGCGTACAGTACAACAGCAAAGAGCTTGTTCACATTTTGGACGAGTCCAATTGCAATCCCAAACATGACCACATGGAGATGCCAAAAAAAAAAAAACGAACCGACTTGACCTGACTGCATATGCCTACTACAGTACACGGATCCATTCAGAATGACTAAACACAGCAACATACACGTGACAAATCAAAACATAATCCTGAATGTGTGTGGAAACAATGTGAATGTACTCAAATGTGTTTGTGCATAAATACTATGTGTCCAGAGCGCACATACAAGGTTTGTTTGCGCATCAATATAACGGACTTGTGTCCATGCTAAGGATTTTGAATTAACCACATAAGTTGCTTTATTAATCGCATTGCATAACGCATTAACTTTGACAGCCCTACTCATAACATAAAGTAATTACAAAATGCTATTGACAAATGTTTTCAGTAAGATTTAACAGACTGTGACTTGTGATTTGCCCTTAGATAAAACTCACACACTCTCAGACAAAAGTCAAGCAGACAATCCAGGCAAGAGAAAAAGAGCTGCAGAAGATGAAAATGGACATCACATCCCATTCAGTAAGTTCTGATGTAAAACAAATAACTTTCACAGTTATGCAGAACTGCATTTATCAGCTGACACAAGGTTAATCACTGCCATGTTGGATCTTGCAATTTTAAACAACATTTTTGTTCTGCTTTGGTTCTCCTCAGGATTCTGCAAAGAAGGCAGTGGAGAACAGTAAAAAGGTCTTCAGTGAATTAGTCAAACTTATTGAGAAAAAAAGCAATGAGGTGATTGAAGAAATAAAAGCTCAAGAAAAGGCTGATCTGGATCAAGGCACCAAGCTACAAAAGAAGCTGGAGGGGGAAATTACTGAGCTGAAGAAGAGGGATGGAGTTCTAGAAGATCTTCTACAGACAGACGACAACATCCAATTTCTTCAGGTACAAGCATTATAAGTAATATGATTATATATTAGAAGCCAGAATTGTACGACATAAAGGACTGTTCAAACATTGCCAGTTCTTCTGAAAGTTATAATGCTTAGTCCTTGAATATTTTTCCCCCACAGAATTATGAGTCTGTGTCCTCTTCATCTGGATCTGATAAGTTGCAGAGTTTGTTATTTCAGCCATACTGCTCTTTTGAGGATGTAAGAAAACTTATATGTGAACTTACCGGGAGACTGGAGACTACTTGCACACAGGAAATAAGCAAAACTATTAATAAAGGTAACGTAACAATGATTCCCATTTAATGACTTCTTGCATCTAATTGTATTCGTGAGTGATGAAATGATTTAATGTAATCTTTTACTTGTAGTTTCAGATTTGTCTGCAAAGAGGCCTTCATTTGACATTGTAGTTGGAGACAGAGTGCGTGTGAAGCCGTCTGTTGTTACTCCAATACACAAATGGGGATCGATTACTCACTTGAGTGTTGGTGTTGTTAAAAGTGAGAAAACTGATGGATATTGATTTGTATTTATATTAGGCATGACAATTCCTGTTATTTACCACAATAAGTGAAATTATATACACAAACAAATACAGTATCTCACAAAAGTGAGTACACCCCTCACATTTCAGCAACAATTTTAGTATATCTTCTCAAGGGACAATACTGCACAAATGAAACTGGGATATATATTAGTGTAGTCAATGTGCAGCTTGTATAGAAGTACAAATTTACTGTCCTCTAAAAATAACTCAACATATAGCCATTATTGTCCAAATAACTGGCAACAAAAATGAGTACACCCTAAGTGAACATGTCAAAACTGTGTCCAAAGTGTCAATATTTTGTAGGGGCACCATTGTTATCTAGCACTGCTTTAATCCTCCTGGGCATGGAGTTCACCAGAGCTGCACAGGTTGTTGCTGGCATCCTCTTCTACTCCTCCATAATGACATCATGGAGCTGCTGGATGTTAGACACATGGTGCTTCTCCCCCATCCTTTTGAGGATGCCCCACAGGTGCTCAATAGGGTTCAGGTCTGGACACATGCTTGGCCACTCCATCACCTTCACCTTCAGTCATCATCACATCTTGGCGGTGCCTAGTCGCTTATCATGTTAAACCCGTCGCTTGGGCGAGTTTCTGAAGGAGGCATCATGTTCCTCTGCTTCAGAATATCACAGTACATGTTGGAATCCATGTTTCCCTCAATGAACCGCAGCTCCCCAGTACCAGCAGCACTCATGCAGCCCTAGACCACGATGCTACCACCACCATGCTTGACTGTAGGCAAGACACAATTTTCTTGGTACTCCTCACCAGGACATCACCACACATGCTGGACACCATCTGAGCCAAACAAGTTTATCTTAGTCTCATTAGACCACAGGACATCGTTCCAGTAATTCATGTTCTTGGACAGGTTGTCTTCAGAAAACTGTTTGCAGGCTTTTTTGTGAGCCAGCTTCAGAAGGGGCTTCACAGCCATGCAAACCAACTTTTAACTGCTCTAATACAAGATACACAAATTTGTATGGTCCTGTCAAGCAGACAAAAACATGAACATGAAGCACACATGGCTTTGCATGCATAAATTGGAGTGATAGCTGTTATCACTTAGGGTGTACTCACTTTTGTTGCCAGCTTTTTTGACAATAATGGCCGTATGTTGAGTCATTTTCAGAGGACAGTAAGTCTTTACTGGTATACAAGTTGAACATTGACTACTCTAAAATATATCCAAGTTTCATTTCTATAGTATTGTTCCTTGAGAAGATATACTAAAATGGTTGCTGAAATGTGAGGGGTGTACTCACTTTTGTGAGATGTTTTATATATAAAACTGTAGTCTCACTTCACGTCTATAGAGTGAGAAAATGCGATAGTTTACATAACTGTTTTTTTTTGTACTTCTGCAGAAATTCAGGGTGATTTGCTGACTGTAGATTTCCCCGAACAAAGAAACTGGACTGGTGTAGTTTCAGAAATGGAGCATGTGACCAGCGCTGGTTCAGGTAATCTACCGTATTCATCAAACAAAAGCATGCCAAAAATATGCAGAACATCTGTGAGAATATTACACATTGCATCTGAGTTTTGTAATATTTTACTTGTTTCAGATTTGTCAACCAAAACTGGTCCAGTCAACATCAAGGTTGGAGACAGAGTCAGAGTGAAGCCTTCCATTACTACCCCAAAACATAACTGGGGTAGAAATGTCACTCTTAAGAGTGTGGGTGTGGTGAAAGGCAAGAGCTGTATTATTTCACTCATATACTCTAAATAATTTGTTATCAAGCAATTTCTCACTAAAGTACAAGTGTTACAATATGAACTTGTTGTGTTTAGACGTTAAAGATGATGGCAGTGTGATTGTTGACTTCCCTGGACATGCAAAGTGGAAAGGACTTCTCACTGAAATGGAGCTAGTAACTAATGATGATGAGATTGGTAAATAAATGTTTTAACATTTACGTATTTAAATATTTAAGTAAATATTTTAAGCTTCAGCAGAAACACCCTTAAAAATAAAGGTTCCAAAAGGTTCCGCAGTGAAGATTCCATGAATGTTAATGGTTCTTCATGGAACCATCAATGCCAATAAATAAGTTTTATTTTTAAGAGTGAATATGACTCCAAGCAGTACATATCTAGAGAGTCTACTTTGACAAAACAGTTATAGAAACTGTAGAATGAACCACAAAGTCTTTAAAACAATTACATTTGATCCTTGAGAAAATAATCTATGAGAGTCTTCCATCAAACACTCATCTTGGACCTCCATGTGATATTCCAGGACCTTCAAGTCTGGACTCCAATATTAAGATTGGAGACAAAGTTTGTGTGAAGCCATCTGTTGTTACTCCAACCCACAAATGGGGAGCAGTCACTCACAAAAGCATCGGTGTTGTTAAAAGTAGGAGCACTGAGTTTCATAACTTCTATTAGTCATACAAATGATGAATGTTGAAAGAAATTATTACAGTCTCACCGAATACATGATATCATGAGGCAAAAAGTATGGCATTTTTATAGGCTTAATGATTTGGTTTCGTTTTCTAGAAATTAGTGACTCTCTGACTGTAGATTTCCCTGAGCAAAAAAACTGGACTGGTATAGTTTCAGAAATGGAGATTGTGGCCAGTGCTGGTTCAGGTAATTTTTATACAGTATTAATTATATACATATTATATGGTAATTATATACAGTATTACAGTATTTCCATGACATTTATGTAGCAGCTATTGAGCTGAAATCTCCTCTCAGATGTTCGTGATGCTCCTTGCATTTCAGGATCTTCAAGTCCGGAGTCCGTTATTAAGATTGGCGACCAAGTTCGTGTGAAGCCGTCTGTTGTTACACCAACACACAAATGGGGAGCAGTCACTCACAAAAGCATTGGTGTTGTTCAAAGTGAGAGCACTGACTGACATTGATTTCATTAATAATATTAGCCATGCAATCTTCATGCATTGTGCTTTTTACCAGACTAAATGAAATGATGATGAAAGATTTTTTGTAGGCTCACTGTGTGCCACCAAGTGAGAAGGAGGATATGTATTTCCAAAAAAAAATTTTTTTAATTATTTTTGCAGAAATTCAGGATGAGTCTTTGATAGTAGATTTTCCTGAGCATAAAAAATGGACTGGTTTAGTTTCAGAAATGGAGCTTGTGACCAGTGCTGATTTAGGTAATTTCCCCATGCATTTTTTTTTTATCTGTTTGTACTTTGTAAGTGAAAATGCTTTCTGTATCATCTTAATTTTCATATTTGGTAACAAAAAATATTTCAGTCGACATCAAGGTTGGAGACAGAGTCAGAGTGAAATCTTCCATAATTACTCCAAAACATAACTGGGGTGGACATGTCACACACAAGAGTGTTGGTATTGTAAAAGGCAAGATCTGTGTACTTTTCTCAAAGAACAAACTTAAGGATAAATCAGCTACTTCAATATATTTATCATATACACTGGCAGCCAAAAGTTTGGAATAATTAAGATTTTTTTTTTGAATTTTTTTAAAGTCTCTTATTCTGACCAAGCTGTATTTATTTTTATCAAAAATACAGTGAATACAGTAATATTGTGAAATATTTTTACAATTTAAAATAACTCTTTTCTATTTTAATATATTTTATTTTACACAGTATATTTACATTTAGTATACATCGAGTTGCTCTTGGAAATGATGTATTTTAAGTGGCTGTCCTCTCATCTGTCTAGATATCAAATCTGAGGATGTGATTGTGGATTTTCCAAAACACAAAAGCTGGAAAGGCATTCTTTCCGAGATGGAGTTGGTAAACGACTCGGGTCAGTTACTTGAAGGTGTTTTTTTTTTCCTGAATTAGTTTTTGTTTGCCACCAACATGCAACCAAAATCTTAAGCCTTTCTATTTTTCTACAGATGCTGATGTTTCAGGATCCTCCTAGATTGTGAGGATGTGAGATTTGTGAATAAATTTTGATCACTGAAACTTAACTATGTTTTTATTTGTAAGTTTGTAGTCATGTGAACATGAAAAATAACATACACTTATGGATTCAGCCTTAGAGTTTTCATACTGGTGTCTTTGACAGCACAGGAGTTATTTTATTAGACAGAAGCTTACATAAAAGAAAGAATGTTTCCACTGAGTTTTATCAACTGAAATCTGTTTCAGCTCTGAGAATGAGCACATACACCGAAATATGTTTCAATCTTACTTTAATAAAAAATCTAAAATAATTCATTATAAATAATCCTGTCAAAATACAGTACACACAAATGCATACTTTGCTGCTAAATTAGTGTTTTTTGTCTTTTGAGTGAATTAAATAAACTGCTCTGATATTCAATCACTGTGGCTAAAGCTAATATGTCTTTTCATACATATTGGTCTACAAGTATCTGTGGCCCTGGTTTTGTTGTTGTATGTATATTTCTTCCTAGCTGAGGCTGTGTCATTTAAAGAATCATGACAAGGTAATTATTATTACAGATGAATTAGTTGTGTTGACCATGCAGTTTAGTTTGTACGCATTACTGATTTTCAAGTTTGCCAAAACTACATTTCCCACCAGGCTTTGTAGCTGCATGACTAAAATGCTTCCTGTTTCTGTCAGGAAGATTTTACTGGGTTTCTCCATCTAATGGTGAGACTGAAAACCCCTAAAATCAAAATTCAAAGAGGTATGACCATAACTTAAAGCACACCGGTCTCTGTTATACAAAAATACAAAACAATCCATTTTTTACCCTTCCCAACTCACATAAGCTCTTATAATGGTGTTTGTGTATATTATGATGAATCATTCCTTGCTTTCACTTTCACTCTCACACTTCTACCTTCACTTACATCCATAGTTCTTTTCTAACACAAGTAGATTTTAGCAGAAATGGCAGAGGCTATACTCGGAGATCACGACCAATACAGCTGCTCAATATGTTTGGAGTTGTTGAGGGATCCTGTGACAATTCCGTGCGGACATAGTTACTGCATGAGCTGTATCAATGAGTGCTGGAATACAGTTGATCAGAAAGGGACCTATAGGTGTCCACAATGCAGACAGACCTTCAATTCAAAGCCTCCACTCAACAGAAGTACGGTGCTTGCTGAAATCATGGAGAAACTGAGGAGCACAGAGCTACAAGTCTCAGAGTCTGCTCAAAGTCTTGCTGGACCTGGAGATATTGCATGTGATTTCTGTGCTGGAGAAAAGATCAAAGCTGTCAAGTCTTGTCTGGAGTGTCGAGCCTCTTACTGTGAAACACATGTCCAACCCCACTATAATGTTCCTGCCCTGAAGAAACACAAGCTGGTGAAAGCTGCAGTCATTCCAGTTTGCCCCAAACACGACAAGCTCCTTGAGGTTTACTGTCGAACGGACCAGAAATGTGTCTGCATGCACTGCTTATTGGATGACCACAAGGGACATGACACAGTGCCATCTACAGCTGAGCGCAATGAGAAACAGGTGAAGATGTCCATCAGTTTTTTTTTTGATGACCTGTAACTTAACCAAATTACAAAATACTATTGACAAATGTTTTCAGTGATATTAAACAGACTGTGACTGATTTGCCTGTAGATAAAACTCACAGACACTCATACAAAAGTCAAGCAGACAATCCAGGCAAAAGAAAAAGAGCTGCAGAAGATGAAAATGGACATCACATCCCATTCAGTAAGTTCTCATGTAAAACAATATCTTTCACATTTATACAGTACAAATCTGCATTTATCAGCTGACACAAGGTTAATCACTGCCACGTTGGATCTTGTAATTGTAAACAACATTTTTGTTTTGCTTTGGTTCTCCTCAGGATTCTGCAAAGAAGGCAGTGGAGAACAGTAAGAAAGTCTTCAGTGAATTAGTCAAACTTTTTGAGAAAAGAAGTAACGAGGTGATTGAAACGATAAAAGCTCAGGAAAAAGCTGATATGGATCAGGGCACAAAGCTACATAAGAAGCTGGAGGGGGAAATTACTGAGCTGAAGAAGAGGGAAGGAGTTCTAGAGGGTCTTCTACAGACAGACGACAACATCCAATTTCTCCAGGTACACTTTGATTTAAGCAAAAGTTTTGTGACTAATCAAGAGTTATGCATTATTACACACTCTCTGGAGTACTTGATTCTGATTGGTCTATGGTGGCATTCATTGGTCAGATATTTCCTAATATTTCCTTTCCTGTCGATTATGGCAATGCTGTATACAGTGCCTTGGGAAAGTATTCATACCACTTCATTTTTTCA
The DNA here is from genome assembly GCA_021397915.2 of Tor tambroides. Classification (NCBI taxonomy): domain Eukaryota; kingdom Metazoa; phylum Chordata; class Actinopteri; order Cypriniformes; family Cyprinidae; genus Tor; species Tor tambroides. The sequence continues at coordinate 16,150 of JAFVLL020017626.1, read as the reverse complement.
CATTTTGTTATGTTGCAGCTTTATGTTGAACTGCTTTAAATTACTTTTTTTCCATATCAATCTACACTCCATACACCATAATGACCTTAAATAATTCCACTGCATAAGTATTCATACCCAGTTGCAATTTAGCTCAGGAGCCTTCATATCGCTTGTAGATGTTACTACACTTTGAGTGAAGATAACCTGTGGCAAATTCAATTGAATGGGTACAATTTGGAAAGGCACACATGTCTTAATAAAGGTCTAACAGCTGAAAATGCATATTAGAGCAAAGACCAAGCCCTGAGGTCAAAAGAACTGCCTGTAGAGCTCAGAGACAGGATGGCATCAAGCCACATATCTGGGGAAGAGTTCAGAAAAAATTCTGCTGCATTGAAGGTTCACAGAATCATGTAGCCTCCATTATCCATAATGGAAGACGTCTGAAACAACTAGAACTCTTCCTAGAGCTGTCCTCCTGGCCAAACTGAGCAACTGATCGAGAAGGGCCTTGTCTAGACTGGTGACCAAGAACCTGATGGTCACTCTAGTTGAGCTACATGATCATATATGCAGATGGGAGAAACCTACAGAAAGACAAACATCACTGCAATACTCCACCAATCTGTGTTTTATGCTGGTGTGGCCAGACTCAATCCTCTCCTCAGTGAAGACACACAAAAACCCACTTGGCATTTGCAAAAAAAGCACCTAAAGGACCCTCAGACTCTGAGAAACAGATTCTCTGCTCTGATGAACCTCAATACCAAGCATAATGTTTGAAGGAAACCAGCTTTGCTCATCACCTGCAGAGTACCATCCAAAAAGTAAAGTGTGCTGGTAGCAGCCTCATGCTGTTTTTTCAGCAGCAGGGACTGAGGGACTCGTCAGAGTAGAAGAAAAGCTCAGTGCACCAAAATATTGAGATAGCCTTAATAAAATCCCAGTCCGGAGCATTCAGAACCTCAGACTGGGCAGAAGGTTCACCTTCCAACAGGACAATGACCCTAAACACACAGCAAGAGTGGCTTATAGACAACTCTGTGAATGTCCTTGAGTGGCCCAGCCAGAGTCTGAGCTTGAACCCAATCAAATATTTTGAGAAACCTGAAAATGTGGTCTGCCCCCATTCAACCTGACAGAGCTTGAGAGGTGAAGAGGTGAGGAGAAGAATGGCAGATAATTGCCAAATGATGATGAGCAAAGCTTGTCACATCATACCCAAAAACATTTGAGGCTGTAAAAGTGCTTCAACTAAGTACTGAGTTAAGGGTATGAAAACTTATGCAATGTACTTATTTCAGGTTTTTTATTTTTAATACATTTATGAAGTTGTGACAATTCTGTTTTTGCTTTGTCATTATGGTGTATGGAGTGTAGATTGATGTGGAAAAAAAGTAATTTAAAGCAGTTTAACATAAGGCTGCAACATAACAAAATGTGGAAAAAAATGAAGGGGTATGAATACTTTCGCAAGGCACTGTATCAGTCCGCTCATCTGGGTAACTGAAACAGGTGTTACTTTCATGTCTCTTGTATCACACTAAGGACTTGCTTTCTCTATTTTTCACACAAACACAAATGCATCTTTTGTTATCAATAGTAATGAAAATTACCTTGGAATACTTCATTATTATTATTACTGTAATATTAATGTAGAATACTTTTCTGCAGAATTATGAGTCTGCGTCCTCTTCTTCTGGGTCTGATGGCTTCCCTAGTCGCACTTTTAAGCCTTGCTGCTCTTATCTAGATGTAAACAAACTTGTCTGTGAACTTAAAGAGCGACTAGAGACTATTTTCAACCAGGAAATAAATGAAACTGTTCAAAAAGGTAAAACTAGACTTACTGTCATTGCTTGTATTTGATTGTACCTCTGAGTGATGAAATAGGCCTATATGTTTTACCAGTTTCAGATCTGGCCATAAAGAACAATCCAGTCTGCATTAAGGTTGGAGACAGAGTCAGAGTGAAACCTTCTATTAAAACCCCAAAATATGATTGGGGTGAAGATGTCACACATAAGAGTGTGGGTGTGGTAAAAGGCAAGATATGTATTAATCCCATAAACACAAATGGTACATTATGCTGCAAGGCATCACAAATGAGTGTGTGCAGCACACTTATATACATGTTCTTCTTTCAGATATTAAAAATGATCAGAGTTTGGTCATTGACTTTCCTGGATTTGCAAGCTGGAAAGGACTTCTTTCGGAAATGGAGCCAGTAACAGATGATGATGAGTGTGGTAAATACATAGAACAGAAATAGAATGTTTCCTCATCTAATTAGTAGCTACCCAGCAATAATCGGATGAGGAGAACATTTTTGCATACATTTACATACTATACTGTTTTAACCCAGCTGTTTATCTACAAAGTGAGACATTTGAGACTGCCGCATCAGTAAATCATCAGATTCTGTTCTGCTCACTGTATTTCAGGATCTTCAGCTCTCAACTGCAATATTAAAACAGGAGACAAGGTCTGTGTGAAACCATCTGTAGAAACACCAAAATATCTATGGGGTTCAGTCAGCCACAAAAGCATTGGCAGTGTCATAAGTAAGTACATGGTCTGTTTTCATTGATCTGACAGATATTTATTGTTGAAAACTTTCAGCTATTACTTACAATCAATCATATACAGTACAAGTCATAAAAAATATTTTTCTTCTCTCTAGATGTGCAGGGTGAGACTGTGACAGTAGATTTCCCTGAGCAGGAAGGCTGGATTGGTGAAGTTTCTGAAATGGAGCTTGTAGTCAGTGCTGATTTAGGTATTATAAACTCAGTAATAAATCAATATAATTAAATCAGTAGTAACATTTATATAACATATATTTAGATGTCTGTATATGTTTTTATGTTACTTTTTATGTTTTTATTTCACTGTTATTTTGTTATATATAATTTCAATAATTACACCGCTGAATGTGTCCAAGAATTGATTTAATAGAGATTAAAAAGTATGTCCTGATATATATATATATATATATATATACATACATACATACAGTGCCTTGCAGAAATATTCAAATCCCTTCATTTTTTTTTACGTTTTGTTATGTTGCAGCCTTACGTTAAACCGCTTTAAATTACTTTTTTTTCCACAAAAATCTACACTCCACACACCATAATGACAAAGCAAATAACAGGCTTTTAATATCTTTGCAAATTTATGCAGTTCTGTTTTTGCTTTGCCATTATGGTGTATGGAGTGTAGATTGATGTGGAAAAAAAAGTAATTTAATGCAGTTTAACATAAAGCTGCAACATAAGAAAACGTGAAAAAAATGAAGGGGTTTGAATACTTCTGCAAGGCACCGTATATATATATATATATATTTATACAAGTTTTATAAGCAATTTTCACACTTGAATGTTTTAATCTGGGTTTGCCTAATCTAGGTGTAATATAATAGCCTAACTCATAACACTACTTCTTAGTGTCCCCCAGTCAAGCCTGCTTCAAGATAGGAAACAGAGTCAGTGTGAAATCTTCAGTGAAAGATCCAAAACATGGATGGGGATCAATCACTCACAACAGCATCGGTGTCATTAAAAGTAAATACACTCAACATGCCAATGATTTTTACTAAATTCTAATTAATATATTACAAGATACCTGAAAATGAAATTAAACATTTTACAAATCAAATGATTTTGGGGTTATTAATGACTTTCTGGTTTTTGGCAGGAATTCAGGGCGAGTCTTTGACTGTGGATTTCCTGGAGCAAACAGATTGGACTGGTGTCGGTTCAGAAATGAAACTCATGAGCAGTGATGTTTCAAGTAATCTGAAGGATATTAGGACATTACTGAACAAAAACATCATCTCAGCAGATGGATAGCATATTATTATATGTTTATTTCAGACAAATTTTGTCTATATCTATAAAATATCTTTTTCCTAATGTCTTCAACAGCTATAGATGGAACCAAAGTGACTGTGAACTTCCCTGAGCAGTCTAATTGGACTGGCATTGTCTCAGAGATGAAGGCTGTACCTTAATGATGATACACTGCATCCAGAAGCTGTTCACTAAATTTACACTGTGCAAGGGTTTAAATAAATGTTTAGGGGTAATGAGGTTGTTCTTAACATCAGGGTTAAAAACATCAGGGGCACAGATTAATAATGCCCACTGGGACCCACTAGGATGACCTGACTCTTATGGTCTCAAAGAACCTATTTTATCTGTGAAACATAGTTATTACATAAATATTTTTAATTCAGATTGCATGAAAAAGGTATATTGACACCCACATAATATATGCTAATATGTACGCTTTTATGTTTTTTCTCTATGTGTTGTCATAACTCTCCTACTCTCACTGTCTGTCTGAGTGTTATTGTTTAGGTCTGCCAGTGTGCACCTGCTTATCATTGCATGTACAGCTTGATTGAGTATAAGAAGGACACTGAAGCAGAGCATGGCAGGAGAGCAAACAAGCTCACCAACAAACAAGCTTTATTTTTATTTTATTTTCCTTCTTAATTGTAGTTGTTGATTCATTGTTAATATTGGTTGCCTTCCTATGTTGAAGTTTAGGTATTGTTGTTTGTTTGGGATCATAATTTTTTCTTTTCTTAATTATTTTCTTTATGTTGCATTCCCCTTTCTGCTAAACTTAAACAGGGGTTCATAACAATGTGCTTTTGTAAAGCCACTCCTGTATGTTTTAAAGAAATAAAAACTCTTGTGTCCTGTTTGTGTCACCTCTGTTCTAGGGGTGCTTCTCAAACGGAAGGCTGCATCCTACAGAGGCTGCGTCCTTCCTAGTTCAGTCCTTCAGAGTCTTGTAGGCTAGAGTCCTCCTCGGCATATAAACGCTAGAATGAGACGGTCTAGTAAGTGCGCGTGGCTATGTCACATATGTTCCCACCCTCACCGTCATGGCACGAAAATCCTAGTAAAACTTAGTTTTGGAAAAATACTTTGTATTACAAATCTTTATATTATTTGGCTTTCTATTAATGCAATACAATGAATCACAGCTGTCTACAGTACCCCTAGGTTTTGTTTAGGTGCATGTTTTCATGTCTTCCATTTTGTAAATTGTCAGAGGGTATGTGTGTCTCAATCAGCTCCCTAGTTCCTGCACTTGTGAATCAGTATATTGTGTAAACGAATCCGGTCACTGGTAAGGACCCTGGCTCACTAAACCTTGGGACAGTGATTACTCAATTAGTCAACATATATCACTGTTATCACATATATTACTCAGTTAGTCAACATACATCACTGCTGGTATTAATCAACAACAGAGAGGACCTATATCTTTCTGATATTATTTTTATGCTCTTTTAGCCGAGTATTAATTATAAACGTTAACTAGATGTGTGCAGTACTGTCTAGCAATGTATTTATGCTGATATAATAAAAACAGTTTGTCTTTTCAAATCTTCTATCGTGTGTCGTTACATTTATTGAGTTGGCTCATGTGTTTTACATTTTGCACTTCAGAAATGTGATGTAATTTCCAACAAGGGAGCATAGTGAGCATTGATACTCCCCGGTTTTTGCGGTGCATTGTGGGATTTTTCAGGGAGCAACTGTTCCAGTGCACTGGAAGGATTCTGCAATTGCCCTAAAATGGCCAACTCCCTAGGGAGCTGATTGGAGGTGTGATCAGGTGTGTCTTGTTATGTCATTAGATCCTTGTTTATCTATAACCCTTTGTTTGTGTAACCTGCTATGAATTTTGCCTAGTCTGTTTATAGTCACAGTCAAATAAGTGCTCAGTTTAGTTTATTTAGCATCTTTTTGTCCTGGTTATGGTTATCAATCAAATTGCAAATGGGTTCTCTACTTTGACTCGCCTTCAGTGGACAAATGTTACAGTGTGTCAAATTATTACATAGCTTCAGGTGCACAAATTGCATACAAAGATGGTAAGGTGCATTGTGAAAGAAAACACCTGAAAGACAGCACCTACCCCATACTTTTTCCCACTACCATTTGAAAGGTTGGAAGAACGCATGGAAACATGCAGCAATTAGTATACAGCAACTTTTTCAGATGGACTGAGATCTCCTAATGTCAACATTCAAATTAATGTAGTAAGTTTATTGTTCAATTCTATAAATTATTTGTATTTGAAAGCTGCATAAAACTGTAACGGACTTGCACAAAACATTGGTGAGGTTAAAAGGGTTCAGTCTGGAATATTTATATATCTCACAAAATCTAATCTAAAATTTCACTAAACGAATAATTCTGGGAGATGGGTTCCTAGCACTGGAGCTGAGAAACACTGCTGTGATCTGGAATTATTTGTAAGCACTTACTCACACAAAACAAATGCAAATGGTGTGATTTAATAAAACACTCAAAGAAAAACATATCTTCATTTTGATATAACAAAGAAAACTATAAACTGAAAACACAATGATATATTTTAAATGTGAAGTACATAATGTTAGCCTTTCTTGAATTGTCTTTAATGAAGCAGCTTAAAAAGCATTGCATTAATGTACAATCTAATGAACCACCAAGAAAAAAACATTATTTCTTTTACTACACCACTAGTATTTATCACTGATCTGTATTATTTGTGCTAAAACAGATATCAGTAACTGCAGTGGTATGATTTACAGAAACTTCACAGACAGATCGAAATGAGCGCCAGTGGTAACATGTCAGTTCCTCATACCTTTTCCATTTCTTCAGATGTCTCTCCTCTGGCTCCCAAGTAGACCATGCTGAGCGCTGCGCTGATGCTCAGTGGGGAAAAGAACATGTTTCCCTCGGCGTTTCTCGCGCTCAGAGCCCGACAGAGATCCAGAGCGAAGAGACTGTTAGCACGAGAGAGACCCTCCATGACTGATGACACTGCTATAAAAATAAAAAAAATCAGAACTGTGAGTACTGTGGTATATGCAATCTTATATCCTAGCCTTTGACTTTTGTCCTTTTTTTTTCTTTTTTCTTTTTTCTTTATTATTATTTTTAATAATAAGCTACCTAGAATCTTAAAACAAGCTCATATATTACATTCGTTAAAACACAGTCAAGCTACTCTTTTGAAAAAGTAGTTAACTACAATACAAAGCTGCGTATAAAAAGCATGTCATAAATTGAAGCTACTTAGGCTAATGCAGCAATATCTTTTTAAATATTAATATCTGATGATGTAGCCATATCTAATTATCAATATGATGTAGCCATTTATATCATACATCAAAACAAACATATCAAACTTAAACAGAAAAATTTACAGAAAACATATGTTGACGAGTCACGTGGCATATATACACTCTAAGAATGTTTTTGGGGGGTTTTTTAGGTTAGTTTGTGTTACCCAGAAATTGGGTTAGTGGCTGGGTCAATCTCACTGACAGAACTATTCACTATTCACCCTTCTATACACTAACACGGCGTGGGGTTTTTTGCATCCTCTTCAGAGAGGTTCTCAGCGCACTTCTTCAATGAAGTAAAAATTTGTATATGTTTTATTTAATCTAGTCTTAACTGTGCTGTAAATGATTTTATTTTATGCAACGCAACATACAGGGACGAAATGTCAGTCAGCTAAATGCGTCAGCAACGGTCATTTGGCACAATGGAAGCACTTTCCCTTGCCTAACATGAACTGATTTTATTCCTTATAATACTGAATTTTAATTTATTTTGATGTTAAAATATGTTCTCTAATGTCAGTAGGCTACTGTTTAGGCAAGTTAAGGAGTCACACACGGCATCTTTCAGCTACGAGTGAAATGCGAGGATGCGATCTGAGGTTCGCAGTTCCCCGCTGAACAGCAGAACATCATCGGCTCAAATTAATAAATGTTCACCTTTTGATTATTACTGTTGCCTCTAGTAATTCTGTGTGTGATTTCTAATTTCCAACCCATTTTAAGCCATCAATAGTAATTTTTAAACAATAGTTGAGTTAAATAAAACAACCCAGCATGTTTGGTCACATTTAACCCAACTAGCTGGGTCAAAATAACCCAGCATGTGTTCTGTCCAATATTTAATCAGCGCTGGGATGTTTTTAAACCAACATTTTTTTTTAGAGTGTATTAATTTATTGATTACAAAGTATTGCTACTTGCTTACAAGGCCCTAAATGGTTTAGTTCCTGCATATTTAACCAGTCTTTTATCAAGCTCATCACTCTAAGGTCCCAAAACTCTTTTGATAGTACTTACTTATGATAGCAAAGTCCACTAAAGAAGGTAAAGCACTTTCGCATTTAGCTCTGGAATAGCCTTGCTGATGTTAGGGATTTAGGTACACACTCCAGTTTAAATCTAGATTAAGGACATCTCTTTAGCTAAGCATTCACGTAATGCATCTCATAACCTTGTACACCAGTAAAATCTGTTTAAACGCACATGATTATCTTTTGCTTGAAATGTTATTAACAGCAGCTATGCTAATTGTTCACCATTTGCTTTTGTTTCTACCTCAGGATACCCTTTCCAAGGTAACTAGAGAATATGGAAGCTCCAGTCTAGCATCTGAGAAGAGATTATGCCAACCCCTGCAAGGACCTCAGATAACGGCAACTCTGAAACAATTTAAAAAACCGCCATATTTTCCTTATGTTGTACTTTGTTTTTTATTGTAACACATAATCATTGCTTCAAATGTGTTTTATTATTTCTGCATGAATACACATTAAACAAATGCATGCTTTTTTTTGCAATATTTTTATTTAACAGATTATAAAATGACATTATGTGCATGCCATACATGATGAACAACACAACCTGTAATTTTCTTTTTATAAATGCATAATTTGTAGCATCCTAGAACTGTACATTTCTGCTATATGGACATTAACAGAGTCACCTCTGATAACAGATTACTCTAAATTGAAATGTAGAAATATCTTCTGCATTTTCTGTAAAGCTGATTTGAAATTATATGTATTGTGAAAGCACTATACAAATAAACATGAATTGATTTCTGAAAGATCATGTGACACTGAAGACTGGAGTATGAAAATTCGGCTTTGCATAACAGAAATAACTGTTTTGTATATTTGATCAAATAAATGCAGCCATGGTGAGCATAAGAAACTAAAAAAAAAATCTATATTATTATAAACATTTGACCACTGTTGTTTATATTTTCTGAAAGATAAAAAAATACACATTACAGAACTCTCGTTTTGTGCACTACTTGTGTTCTGAGTCTGTCAGCTCTACAAGGATTCAGCTGCACAAAGTCAATAAAAGAGGATATGACTCATTGTAAAAGACAACACCCAGCCTTTATTTTTCCAGTTTTCCCTAAAACTATTCGAGACAAACATACAACTGAAAGGGTCATGCTCAAAACCAAAATGTATGACTCTAAAATGACATTACTATAAATGATCTGGAATAATGTCATTTGTGAACACAAAAACAAATACAAATGGTGTGAATTATTTTTTGTTTGCTAAAATATTAAAATAAAAACAATTTCTTCTTCATTAAAAACCGAAGAAAAAACCCCCACATTTTAGGATGGGCCTCTGAATCTGCCAAGGAAGAGGATGCTGTTAGTGGGGTTGTGCCTGATAAAGAACATGAAGGGATGATCTGCTGTGAAACTTTCTGAACTGCGGGCACATAAAAATGTAAAGCCTGCAGTGGCTGCTGCTGCCTCAGTGCCTTCCTCATTTACCTCAATAAAAGCTTTGTGAACCACAGCGGAAATGAAGAGACCACCTTTACTGCTCATGCCTGTCAGATCAGCCTTTGTTTCCTGGAACACAGAGCTCATACCCATCTCTTGCAGTATTTCTGATAGAGAGCTCTCAACCTCCAGCTTGAACTTTGGCAAATGGACTCTGATGTCCGTCCATGTGCCCATTTTGTCTCTTCTGGTCCAGTCAAGTAGCTTTTCAAGGGTCAACTCGCTTTCCAGCTGCCAAACACATAGACACATGCTGAAAAAAAAACATACACAGCACCACACTATTCCATAGGGTTCAAACTATCCATTTTGTCCGATCATGGTACTTTTACTGACCTTCAGAAGAGGGTCAGAGCCATCCTGGGTTTCATTCGGAAGAAGGATCAACATGCTGAGCTCCTCCTGTTCATATGGTAACTCCAGCACCTGCAGTTTATTCTCTGGGATGCACCTGAAGGGGAATGTCTCTTTCTGGTACATCATTTCCACAGGTCGGCTCTCATTCTGATTGAAGACAAATGTCATTAAGTGAAGGAATGCATAATATATACAAAAATGACTGTAAAAAATTCAACACATCAACTTTAATTTTTCATATGCTGTTGCACCCCTGAACAAAATGCAGATCACACCTGGTTTATTTTAAACTGCATTTCTTTAGTGTTTCTTGCTTCAAATACGTGCATCCAGTTCCCTTTGAAGTAGATGGCATTAACCAGAACTAGTCGGGTCAGCCCATTTACCACACTCGGCTGAAGAAGATCTTTAATTTTATCTGAAAACAAAACAAAAAAACAGCATTATTTTCATTATTTACAGTATAGTGTTCTGATAATTTGGATTAATTTATACAATCATATACTAAATTATATACTTTTACATATAGCCTATAAAGCTGAATGTGATTAGCCTATAAACTGTCCCATTCACATTCTGATAGATTAGATGTTATTAATTTCTCACTCTCTGTCTGCTCTTCCACCCATTTGTTAATGAGCTGTCGTGACTCGTCAGATGCTCCAATGAAGTCCACAGCCTGAAGGTCAGCGTGGTACAGCTTCAGAGTGGAGTCCAAATACTCCTGCATAGTACACACACAATAAAAGCATGATCTGCATTAAAATGTCACTTTATTACAGACAGAACGGAGCACCCTCTAATGAGCAAGACTGGAGAACAATATCAAAGATGACTGTTGTTGAATTTGATTATAAATAAAATATTTGATATTTGATTACAGTAATTTAATTTATGTGGTTCACATGGTTCTCTGAGGCCCTCATTGCATGTGCAAGATGTGTGTATCGTTCACCTACAATGCAGAAGCCCTTGTCAAAATGTTATTCCACATCTATGAAACTGACTCACAGGTAAGAAGCTGAAGGTTTTCTCTCCGTAGAGGCGGTTTGCCAGTTTAAGAATGCAGGAGGCTGATGGTCTGTTGATAGTTGAGGTGAGGGTCTCAAAATGAGAGTGAACATCAGAGACAGAACTGAAGGACAAAACCTGCAGAGCAAATTTTACAAGGCTTCTCAAAAACCTGTGACATTCTTACAAAATTTCAATCCATGGGCGTCGGAAGCAAAAAAAAAAAAAAAAAAAAAAATGTGGATGGGTCCTCCCCCAGAAAAATTTTACTGGAGTAGATGCCATTTCCTGTATTCTGATGTCTTTTAATTAAACAATATTGCTTTTATAGCCTAAAACAGTTAACACATATCTGGCAAGCTTTCCAAATTATCACAGCAACAAAATTCTAGTAAGTTGTTTTAAACAAAAAATCCTTCCTAATATACCAGGTTGTGTAGTAACAGTATGTGACCACACGGCCAGATCTGAGCAGCAGATATGCCAAGATGTTTTGTTTACCTTGCTATGTCGCTGGAGTGCAGCAGGCGCGAGTGGTGAAAATACGGAATGGAGTTTAACTTATATGGACTCTGAATGAGCCAAGTGGAATGGATTTGAGGAAGCAACAGCGTGGAAAGTCAAGGCTGTAGATAAAACGCGGAATGGATTTTAATTTATTAGGGCATTCCTTAAGTGGAATGGATTTGACTGACACGCTCTAAAAAATAAACAGACATATGCGCTTAATTAAAGACGGTAAAAGTGAGTGGGTCCAAAATCATAGGTCTTAAAAAGTGGGTTTGTCTTGTCCCACCCACATACAATGAGTCCGACGCCCATGCTTCAAAATCAAAAGAAAAACAAATGCATTTTGCTTAAAGAAATGCTGATTTTTTTGTGTCAGTTTTAGTGTGTCTAAATCTCTTATTGCAAATAAATCTTACTACTGTAAATCGAAATAACATTTATAGGCTACATTATTTGAATTGCCCAGTATGTTAGTACTTCCTGCACTGTCTTTAATTGCAGTAAAAAAAAATTCCAAACTTCTTACTAGTCCTAAATGGTGCTAAATTAAAGGTCGACAGCAGGATTTACAGAAACTTTACAGACACAATCGAAATGTGTAAAAAATACAAATAATAGTAGGCTACCAAGAGTAACGTGTTAGATTCTCATACCTTTTCCATTTCTTTGGCAGTGTCTCCTCGGGCTCCCAAGTAGACCATGCTGAGCGCTGCGCTGATGCTCAGTGGGGAAAAGATCATGTTTCCCTCGGCGTTGTTTGCACTCCGAGCCCGATAGAGATCCAGAGCGAAAAAACCGTTAGCACGACAAAGATCCTCCATGACTGATGACAACTCGCTCCGACAGCGCGCAGTAACAAATGTGGCAGCTGGTTCCACTACACTGCTAGTTAAAAGGAAAGGTTGCTAGTTAACAGAAACTATATATATTTACTGTCACTCTGCCTCTTTGTGTGGTCAGAGTGGATTGTATTTTGGATAAAAAAAACACCCCACCCATTGACAAAATTTCACTTCCTTCTCATTTTACCCTTTATTACATCAGTTAATGAATAACATAATTATGTACAATAGAGGGCTCCAAAACTTATACTTTTGACTTCACATTTGCCTCACAGGTTACAAATAAAGAACCAAAGTTACTAATAACACATTTAATTTTTTTGCCATTGATTTCTATGGGGATCTGTCATTCATATATCAACTATATTCAGTTCTGACTACTATGTACAATATTCCAATTGTGACTAGTACGTATTTTTGGTAACACCTAAGATAGGGAACACATAGGCTATTCACTATTAACTAATTTGCTGCTTATAGATAGGCCTAATAAGTAAGGTAGTTGTTGTAGTAATGTTAAGGTATAGGGTAGTGTTAAGGGATGTAGAATATGGTCTTGCAGAATAAGGCTTTAATATGTGCTTCATAAGTTCTAATAAACAGCCAATATACTAGTAATATGCATGATAATAAAGAACTAGTTAATAGTAAATTGTGTTCCCTAATCTAAAGTGTTACCATATATTTGATATATTTATTCACTGGGTAATAGTACTTATTTTTTAGATACTTCTACCGGGGTACTCAACTCTGGCCCTCGAGGTCCACTTTCCTGCAGAGTTTAGCTCCAACTTTAATCGAACACACATGAACAAGCTGATCAAGGTATTCAGGATCATTAGAAAGTTACAGGCAGGTGGGTTTGATCAAGGTTGGAGCTAAACTCTGCAGGAAAGTGGATCTCAAGTAGTTGAGAACCCCTGTATTACTAGATACTAGTACTTACTGTTAAATAGCATTAAATAGATACTAGAATTCAATTTTTACATTCTAGTACTTATTGATTATAGACACTAGTACACATTTATTTTATTTTACTAGTAAGATTTTTAATTTAACTCTACAGATAGTAGCTAATAGGCCTACTAGTAGCTAAAAATAAGTACTAGTAGCATGAAAATAGATACTAGTAAGGATTAAATGTTAAAAAATGGCTCACCTTATGCTGCATGTTGTTGAAGAAGCCCTGTGTATGTGTGTGTGTGTCTTCTGTTTTAAGTAAAGTTCTCATGTGCAAGCTGGACAATGTATGGTGCGACTATGGGTGACAACAGACTTAAATAAACACCTCTTTATTACAACCCATCTCATCACTGACTCAGGATGTTAGCAGATTCCTTGAACATTCAAAATTTAATATATCTGTAAGTCATCTGGAATAATGTAATTTGAGAAGACATGCATGTATATGGTGTGATATATTTATTTAATAAACATTCGAAGAATCACACTTTTCTTTATTTGGGTGTAATACAGAAAAAAAAAACATTTCTAGGATGGACCTCTGAATCTGCCAAGGAAGAGGATGCTGTTGGTGGGGTTGCACCAGATGAAAAACATGAAGGGATGATCTGCTATGAAACTTTGAAACTGGACAGCACAGTTACACTCTACTACAATGACTGCAGTGGCTGCTGCTGCCTCTGTGCCTTCCTCATTCACCTCAATAAAAGCCTTGTGAATCACAGCTGAAATGAAGAGACCATCTTGACTGCTCATGCCTGTCAGATCAGCCTTTGTTTCCTGGAACACAGAGCTCATACCCATCTCTTGCAGTATTTCTGATAAAGAGCTCTCAATCTCCAGCTTGAACTTTGGCAAATGGACTCTGATATTTTTATCATTTTTAATGGACTCACAGGTAAGAATCTGCAGGTTTTCTCACCGTAGAGGCGGCTGGCGAGTTTAAGAATGCAGGAGGCTGATGGTCTGTTGATAGTTGAGATGAGGATTTCAAAATGAGAGTGAACATCAGAGACAGAACTGAAGGACAAAACCTGCAAAGAGAAAAAACAGATGGATGAATCACACAAAACCTCTTAAAACCACCAAACCTTCACCTCAAAATAAAATATAACACAATAAAATGTAAAAAAAAAAAAAAAAGAATTTTTTTTTTAGAACCATAAACATTTTTGCCATTATGAGATCAATTTCATGAAAATTAAGGTTGTTTCCCATGCACAAATCTTATCACCATATGCAAAAAAATAAAGTAAAAATAAAGTTATTTTAATTATGAAGTATTAATAAATAATATTAGCAATTCTTGTACTGTCTTAAACTTATTAAAAAGCGTTGTATTGATCTATAATGAACCACCAAGAATCAATGCAGAAGTAGGCCTACTTATTAGCTTTTGCATCATCATTGCTAAATATCAGTAAACATGCAGTGGTAGCCTATGATTTACACAGAAACTTGAGACGGAAATGATTATAACAAATGATGTGTCAGTGACAGAACTTGTCAGTTACTCATAACGTTGCCATTTCATTGGAAGTGTCTTTCCAGTGGGGAAAAGGACAATCAAGTTAGGGAGAGAAATACCCTCCATGACTGATGACACTGCTGCAAGTAAAAACCCATCTGCTGTGATTAAAATAGTTTATGCAACTATCTGGCAAATCATTAGCCTTGAACGTGTTTTATATTGTTTTACGTTTGTTAATTATGTATTTTCCAGGCAATTTGGTTTTCCTTTTTTTTTTCGTTTGACAGCACAGTCTGGGCTAAAGCTGTGGAGCTTAATTTTTAATAAGTTTATAAAAACAGCTGCCTTATAAACAAAGCTGTTTTCAAGAGATTGGGGTTTCTGCAGAGCAAAAGTGGGTGTTTCTGATTTTTTGGGTGTTTTCAAACTGCTGGGTGTTTCTAAATCATGCAATCAAAATGATCCCCCTTACCTAACCCCACCCCTAAACCTACCGTCAATATGACATCAGCCAATCAGGTAACACGGTCTAAAAACGCCGCGATCAGGTAAATCCCATTACTTTCAGGTTTTCAATGGCTCTGGTCATATGATATCTTGCCTGAGCTTGACACGACCACACAATAACTTATTCAGCAGAATGAGGAAGTCCAAAGAAAAATTGTTTTTCACAGTCAATACAGAGAGTCGGGTTGCTTGGTAGCAACTCCTGTGAAGTAAAAAAACAAACAAACACTAATATACTATCTACTAACAGCGCAAAAGTTGGAAAAAAGATTGAACAAATATGGGCTACCAGTAAAGAAACAACAGACGGGACGAGACCCAAATTACAAGACAAGACAAGAGCAAGACCTTTTTAATGATGTATATTTTATGAAGTTAATTACGTTCTTTTACATTAAAACAGTAACAATATTAAACAAAGAACGCTTCTGTGCGCTGACATCCTCCCACAGGTTAAGAGATTTTAAACAAACACCGTTAAAACACAGTTAGTTAACAAAACGAAACAATACACATTTTAATGCTATATAAGTGTGCACATTGAGAGAAATAAACAGCAGATGTTCATGTTAGCAACTTCTTTAACTTGAGCAAACGCTGCTAATACACATATACATTTGTTAATAAAACTAAACCATGTACGTTTTAATGCAAGTGAAAAAAAAACAAACGATCCACCTGCATGACTCTGCTCAATGACGTCTCAGGCCGATGACATCACTTCCAGGGAGGTATGCCCAGGCCTGTTGTACACGCCCCATTCCATTGACTCCACCCCCATGTCAAAACAGTGCCAGAAAGTGAAACGCGCAGAAACGTGAAGCGCAAAGGGGAAAACGGTATTGCGAGCTCACACTTGACTG
>JAFVLL020017625.1:22411-24941 GCA_021397915.2 Tor tambroides | reverse complement strand
TTACACGATTTTCTGTTTATTTTTTTAATAATACCATAATAGACTGACATTTATAAAATGTCTTTTTTTTTTTTGCAGTTTGTCATTGTATTTGAAATGCAAAGGGCAATTCTGCCCTCTACTGGTGTAAATGAATCATAATGTGTGAAGGAGCTTTCGCTGTCCCTGACTCACCATCGTAATATTTATATTCACATATTTAATTCTTTATATACATCCATCCAAGATATTTGCTTTCAGACCTTTAGATTTATTAGATTTATGAACGAACACTATTAACGTATATGATTATACATTACAGAATAAGAGTCTCGGTGTCTCTCCGCTAAAATCTTCCTGCATGATTTAAAAATGACCCCGCCATTATTCAAAACCTGACTGTCACATTGTGTTCTCGATGAAGTTGTCTAACTTAATAAGGCTCATGTAACTTGCCGTCCTCAGCAGTTTGGCCCTAGTATGAAGAAATAACCAGGCTGTTGGATGGCATTAGATTTGAGCTGATCTGGGAGCAGTGACACTTCAGACTCAGCCTGCACCGCGGGAAGCGGGTTGTGAGCTACAAATGATGGATGTACCCCATGATTCAGTCACAGTGAGCTAAGAACCTCCTTAGCTATTAAAATCTTTTTTAAACACGGCTAATTACAAGTGACATAAATACTAAAGAGGGTATACAAGACATTCAGCTTTACTGACTACTTGTTTTGCTATTAAAACCAATTGGGGGTAACGCATTACAAGTAACGCAAGTTACGTAATCAGATTACTTTTTTCAAGTAAATAGTAAAGTAACGCATTACTTTTAAATTAACAAAAAAATATCTCCGTTACTTTTTCAAATAAGTAACGCAAGTTACTTTGTTTTTCACTGACACCGACCTTTCTGGTCTCTCTGTTGAGCGAAATTGGGAGTAAGTGCAGAGGCATTTTCTTCAGCATGAGGCTTATTAATTTCACTCTTGATGTGAAAGGACCTCGCCAAAAATATAACTTTTGGGTTTTCTGTTATTAAAAATAAATTAGCAAGCCTAGCCCAGGTGACAAAAAGTAATGCAAAAGTAACGTAATCTGTTACTTTACATAAAAAGTAACTAAGCAACGCTATTAGTTTTTTTATAGAGTAACGCAATATTGTAATGCATTACTTTTAAAAGTAACTTTCCCCAACACTGATTAAAACAGTGATATTTTTATGAAATTATTTCAGCACTGAGCAAATTGTAAATTAAAAGTTTTATATATTGCTCCAAATACTTAAGACCTTCACATAACTACACAAAAATAAATAAATAAAAATAAAAAGTTTATTAATTTCATATTACTTTTTTTTTTTTTTTAGAAAATTATAAATATCTAATACAAATATTAATTTATATAAACATATCATTTAATGAGAGGTATTTTTATATTGCTCAAAATATTTCAGACCTTGGCATAATAACAAATAATTGTTCATTAATAAAACTTTATATTAATTGTAAATTAAATTTTACATTCTTTTAGATGTTTATAAAACTATAAATATCCAATAAAAAATATGAACTCATTTTTTACTAATAATTGTATTTTTCATCATGCCATTTAATGATTTGATCCAGATGTCTAATTCTGATTATTGCCTAGGTAAAGTCACTTTAGATATGAAGTCTACCAACTTTATTCTGTAGATTGTAATTCTGTTTGACTGCAAGTCATGCCTGATCTAGTAGGAATAATTATATGAATTTTGTTATTAATATTTATCGGGGTGTTTTGAGGTCACAGCTGAATTAGCTTCAGAAGTCAGCACTGATAGTACCAAAGGGGCTATTGAAGAAATACCAACTTAATTCAAGTTGAACGCTTGAGTTCTCTCTTTCAGGCAGGATTTACTTAGCATTTCATATGTGTGTTTGGCTCTGTACAGAGTAAACAAATAAGAAACACAAAAACAGCACCATCATTACCACTTTTTTTGCCTCAGTAGGGAGGAGGCTGACAATCATAATGGTTACAACAATAGAAGTGTGCATAGTTTAAAAAAACAAACAAAAAAAAACAACCGAGTGTATTATGCATAAGATGCAGTAAATATAAATTTCTTTACTATAAAATGTTCATTTATGCCGAACATGATGACTAAAACTAACATTTATGGCACATTTTCCCCAGTATATGTGTATTACTCAAAATACATAAATGTGTAAAAACACTTTTGGCATTCAGATTTGTGCACAATACCAGAATTTTCTTGAATCAATTTTCAAACAAAGGAGGCCTCCTTGGAGGAAACGCATACATCATTCAGCATTCTTTCTTATATAAACTATAATTCGCTAAGCCACTGTTTTGAGCGTAGAAGGCACATAAAGATATAGTTTGCTACTCTCTAAATAAAAATATATTAATAAAAGAGCATGAAATGTAACGTGCAGCATATGTGCACACAAGTGCCTTTGCATTGAGTACGGTAAAACATGCAAGTATGTAATAGAGTGCAAATTAAAGTAAGGCATAAAATGTGTAGAAATCGTGGTGTGGCTTCATG
>JAFVLL020017625.1:7411-19911 GCA_021397915.2 Tor tambroides | reverse complement strand
CACAGGAATAAATTACATTTTAAAATACATTAAAACAGAAAACATTTCTTTTAAATGATAATTATATTTTACTATATCTTAGATCAAATGTAGCTTTGGTAAACATAAGAGATGTCTTTCAAATAAGTCTCTTATACTCTAATGAATTTTCCTGTTTTTTTTTTTTTAAATCTGTTTTGAGTGTTACATTTTGGCTGTTCAATCAAATAAATAATAAAAATGAATATGTTAATGAGATAAATATATGACCAATTTTGCAAATATTATGTAATTATACAAGACAACTGTGTCTTATAAAAAAAAACTGGTAATGACATAGTAAGGTAGGTTGATTTAGAGGTGAATTCAAGTATTTCCACTAGAAACCATCTCCAATTATGAATCATAATTCTCAGCCTTGGCAAGAGTGTGTTGACTGCAACGCCAGACCCAAAGCTGAATTTTTGCCCACCCCATAATGGACCAAGTGGCAGAACATGAAGTACTCTGTTTACACATGAAGTATTCTGTACGTGGGAGCACTCAAACACCATTAAATTATATTATGCAGCCTGATTTAAGCTAAAGAAGCAAAAGATGATTATTTCTGATTCAATATATCCTACAGTACAGTATTCTTGACAAACAGGTTCTGAGACTTTGGTATTTCCCCACTCAAGTAGATGAGAGCTTTACTAGCATGCCTGTTACCTAGAAGGAAACAAGCAGTCTGGGGGGCCCTGAGTGAACTGACCTTCCTAAAAGGGACTTTGACTAGAGCAGTGGTTCTCAAACCTGTCTTGGAGTACCCCCAGCCCGCCACATTTTGGGGCTGTTTACACCTGGTCACTTCATGCGTTTTTTCTGATCGGATAGCTATCCGATCCTGAAAAGACCAGGTGTAAATGCCCTCCGAAACGCTTTCGAGACGGATATAAATCCGATCGCTCAAACCACTTCAGGAGGTGGTCTGGGACGCATTCCAGACGAAACTGGACAAGTGTAAATGCATCTGGTTGTTGAAACCACATATGATAATTTTACTCCTCCCAAAATATTAAAATAATCAACATGTGAGAGCGTTTTATAGGCTATATGGCATGTTATAGTCAGATATGACAGCGCTAATGCAACAAGCGTCACCGCGGATGAGTAGCTGAGTATCTCTTCAGCAAGCCGACACGCAAACTGCCGCGAATGAAACTGAAAGTCGCAGACGCTCAACACACAATCATCTTCATTAAAAGTAGTGAGACTAACCTATCTTTCCAGTGCTGATGTCGCGCTCTCTCCTGTTGCGGTCTCTGATATTGAAATTAGCTGATAATGAATAAAATGCAGCGCCTATGTATTGCTTTCATTGACGTGAACTCCGTTAAATTTGCATATAGCGCGGGAATTGAAGAACGGATTTATATCCATTTCGCGAAGACACATTTATGTGGCCAAGTGTAAATGGAAACATTTTAACAAATCAGATAGATATCCGATTAGAGAAACGCATGAAGTGACCAGGTGAAAACAGGCCCTTTGTATGTCTCCCTCATCTATCACACCTGATTCAACTCATCAGCTCATTAGTGGAGACTGCAAGACCTTAAGTGGGTGTGTCAGATATAGGGAGACATACAAATGTGCAGTGCTGGGGGTACTTCATGGAGAGGTTTGAGAACCACTGGACTAGAGAATACTATTATTTTAGCCAAAGGGCCATGACGTACCTGCTCTGAGGTGAGCTTTGCTCCGAGCACACAGGATGGCATTGAACTTAGACTCGTCGGTGCCAAGTTTATTTTCCCCTGCTTGATAGAGAGCCTGCAGCAAAACACAAATAGAGGATAGCAGAGACTCTTCAAAGAATGAGAAACACATATTTTTTAGAAATATTTTAATAATTACCTGAGCATCCTGTTTGGCTAATGATATGTCCACATTCTCACTCTCATCACGGTTACCCTTTGAGATAATAACAGGAAGAAATACTGATATGACTTTCACATTTCTGTCATTCACAATGTTTTTGACCCTCAAAATATTAAAGTTTCACATCATCACATTCACATCACCTGTGTACCTGAGCAAGAGAGACCAGAAGTCTGCGGAAATGTCCAGATGTGTCTCCGCTGATGGAGTCCTCCAGTGATTTCTTATTTTCTAAACCAGAAACACTGAGCGTTATCCATCACAATTCACAGCGCTGTACTGTCGAGCTATAGATTAAAACGTGCATGACAAATGCTTGATTGGGAAGTAATCAAATCTGTAATTGCAGAGAGAAGGAATTAAGTGATATGACTCTAGTACGCACCGGCTTTGAAGACTTGATTGATTTCTCGGATCTCCGCATTAGAGCGAGAGGCCAAGATTTCAATCAGACAGGCCTCATCTGTCCCTGCTCCCTGTGAAATAATCAGCAGATTACATTTGTATTAATGGCATATCAAAGCATCTAATTGTAACAATATGTCTTTACTGTCACTTGTGATCAATTTAATACATTCTTGCTGAATAAAAACATTAATTAGATTAATGAATGAATTACGGACCTCAAACTTTTGAATGGTATATAAATATAACTAAGCTATAACTATAAATACAGTATGTTTATATATTATATAATTGGATCAGTTATCCATGTGAGGTTGTTACGTTGTACAATGTTTGATGAAATTATTTTTCATGCTTCTAATTTTTCCATTCTGTTAGTTAATAAAGTGCTTTCACAAACCTTGATGGCCTCTTTGAGCTCATATGCATCATATTGAGCTGGAGTCTTCAGCATGGCCAGCACCAGTTTCTCAAAGTTTCCTGAAAGCTCAGACTTCAGATCCTTAACCAAATCCTGTAAGCAATGGATTACATGAGAATGATCAATGATGCTTGTCTCAAAGAACTTTAAAAAAAGAACCTAAAGAATCTGAACTTTGCAGCATTTAGTTCTTTTCTGTATTAAAGCTTTGATCTGTATGCTTTTGTTAACAAAATTATCTAGCCACATTTATCTTTTAGTCTTCTTTCTTTAGAAAAATGGACCAAAAATATCTAATCTTGTACTCAGGGGCATATGAATATTTGTCTAATCAAATGCTCTCTAGAATGAGACAGTTTCCTCCCACTAACACCACCTGCCTTTGACTATATAAAAGCATGTAGCCCAGCATGGTTCAAAGCTTTTAAGAAAACTATTAGCAGTTAAAATAAAACCTGGTCTCAATTTAAGGGGCAGCTGCTGTATCTGCTGAACAGCAAATATCTAAAAAGCTCCAATGCTCTCCATTACCTTTCCATAGGCAGTCTTGTATGACACCAAGAGTGGAACACGCTGCCTGTTGGAGCGACTTCCGAGTAAATTAATGATGGCTTGTTCATCAGTGCCTGTTGAAACATGTTCATGAATATTAGCAGCCTTTTATGCAGCTGCATATACAGTAAACACAGGAGTCATTTTCTGGAAAGCTCTTATTGTATTCCATGTCAGTCTAAAAAAAGCTCTCAGTATTTAAACATCCGTCACCTGTATCACAAAGGGGTCAAACTTAATAAGATTAATAATAGATAAACATCAAAGAACAAAAAGAACAGAATGACTTTTAACCCCGAGGGAGAATAAGTGACGTTGCTTTCTAAGAAACAGAGTAAGTGGAAAATGAACATGAAGAGTAACTCACCAAAGCCCTTCATGGCCTTCCTGAGGACTTCCGCATCTTTTAACGGATCAGCTCCAGGAAAGTCTTGGATTGTCCCTCTAAATCCACGCTACACATAAAAGAAAAAACAACAGGGAAGTTACGACACAAATATATACTCAGGCTTTTATGAAGGTAAATATAAGACTTTATTAAGACCAAGTAAAGAAAATATAAGGAATAAATCAAAGGGAACACAATACATCAATATGTTCTCTATATGTAAAAACGATGTGTACGAAAAATTGCTTAACTAGAACAAGGAAATAACTTATATAGACTAATATCAATTAAAAAAAAGAAAAATCAACTTAATTCAAAGGGTAAACAATTTTTCATACATCAGTAGCCGGGTTTCCATCTAAAGTTGCGAATTTAACTTATGCGCAAAATTGGAATATCGCATAAAACATTTGCCAATAAGCACTGTTTCCATCCATATATATCACTAAGAAAAGTAGGAGAAGCCACTGAATATAATAGTATTCATATATAATAAATTACTTGTGCCTCAGAGTGAGCAGACGAAACAAAATAAATGCTGTGATTGCTTTCAGAGATGGATGCTGCTGTTTGGGAACGCAGTCGTGTAAGAAAGTTCTGGGAGGCAATTATACAGAAATACTTTGATGACAGACTTTGTTCGGGCATTTCAGAATGACCATAACAACATTTCAGATCCTATGGAACGAGATCGGTCCACTGGTTAGTCAGGTTTTTCCGTCCCACAGCGCAAAGTCCCATGACTTTTTTGATGCTCATGGAAGAATTTATTTGGCAAAAGCCAAAAACCACCTCAAGCGAGCGTAAAATTTTTTTTTTTTCGAAAATTTGCCATTTCCATCACTCGTTTCTGATGTGATACTTCAAAATGCACATAAAACAGAGTGATGGAAACAGCTATTGACAGATATTTCTTGTTTTAAGTATAAACTCACATTTTGTTCAATTTCTCTGAAAACAAGTCTTAAACTATCTTCATTTTGCACCTCAAGTAAATGTATCTTAATTTTAGATACTTGTATTGTTATTCATTAGATATTCATTATTTGCAGTACATGCAACATTTAATACCAGCCTTTCTGTTCCAATTTAAGACATTTTAAGGCCTTAATTTGTGGAAAGATGAATTAAGACTTTTTAAGACCTTTTTAAGACCCTCAGAAACCCTGTATACTGCAATAAATTGCACAAAAATACTTAAGAGTTAATTACATTGACAGCTGGAGCGGCAGGTGCACCTCCTCCGTAACCTCCTCCGTATGCGGG
Source organism: Tor tambroides (assembly GCA_021397915.2). Taxonomy (NCBI): domain Eukaryota; kingdom Metazoa; phylum Chordata; class Actinopteri; order Cypriniformes; family Cyprinidae; genus Tor; species Tor tambroides. The sequence continues at coordinate 14,977 of JAFVLL020017625.1, read as the reverse complement.
CATGGACGGGTTGGGTGAGGGTGCTTTGGGATAGCTAGGCATGGACGGAGTGGGTGCTGGGGCGTTTGGGTAGCCCGGCATCTGCTGACCCGGGGGTGGCCCACCAGGGTATCCCATTCCCGGACCTTGGGGCATACCTCCTCCTGGCTGAGGGTACATGCCATAGGGCTGGTTAGGGGAGGGGGCTGGTGGGCCCCCAGGTTGGGGGCCAGGATAGCCACCAGGCACTTGAGGGAACATGGATGGATTTGGGGTAAATCCACTATTGGCGGCGAACTGATTTGCCTGCGATGGAAAAATTTGAGGGGGCGAAAAAAGCAAAAAGCATGACAGCGAGCATGACAGTTAGGACAGTAGAGCAGACTTTGCAGGAAATGTAACACATACAGCCATGAAATGACAATACTGAAGGACAAAGAGATGATTAAGGCCAGGACAGGGAGATAAGGAGGACGGTGAACAAGTGTGCATTCATGGAGAGGTTTGTTTAGATAGTGTGGCTTTGCACTAAAACGTTTCTGTTGACTTAAGCTACTCGCATCATATTGCACACGGGTGTCACAGAGACACAGATCTGTAACATTGAAAGAGTTTCCACATGCACAAATTTTCCCTTGCCGACCCTTAAATGCAGAAGTGTGGAGGCGTAATGAAACCAGTCCTTTTAGTCTAGCTAAAACATCACACATATTTCCATGAAAAGTAGTGGTCAACCAATGTGTTTTTATAAATGGCTGACACCAACACCAAAATCACCAGAAAGCAGTTTCTTAAACTACTTATGTAACCGAGGGCAGCATAAATTTCAAATTAGAGCACAGGAAATTCCCTTTTTGATATATATTTGATATATATTTGTATCCAAGTTTCCCTTGTGAAAAAAGAAATGTGTTTAACTGCATTACATATGCACTTGTAGTGTACTTCAAATAAAAAAAATGCACTTTGTAATAATATCAATTTAAAAGTTTTATTTTAAAAGTACAATGTTCTTAACCCTAAAGAATAACATGAAGAACTTGATTATAATTTAAACTGCAGAATGTTATTTCATATTGCATTTAAATTAATATATTTTAAATGCACTAAATTGCAACTTCATCATTACAAATGTATAATACTTACAAATATACAGTATGTAAATTCATCACATACAAGTTTCAATAGAAATGGCATTAAGATATATTTTAGTTTATAAATGAATAAACTATAAATGCTTGTGAATATATCTGGCAGTACACTTTAACCATATTTCAAAGACAATGTACTTAAGCCCTACTTAAGTGGGACATTTCATTTAATTGTAATTCACATGCAGTTAACTTGCTGAAAACATTACAGTCATTTTGCACTTTAGTATATATTCTTTTAAAGTATATATTATTATCAATAAATTTTAAAAATTATGCATAGTGTATTTCAAGGATAGATACCTAGGAGAGAACCCTCTTCAAACACATTAATTAATTTATCCCCCAAAAAAGTATTCTTCATTCCTAATTATATTTCTTATTTATGCAGCCCTTCAACTAAATCATCACTGTGTTCTTACTGGTGCTTTGAGGTTTTTTATTTGTACTTGTGTAATATGTTTAGCTAATTATACCAAATGTGCATGCTTTGTTTGTACATCATAAAATGTTTTGTGTGAAATATTGTCCTTCAATGGATCCACACTTGTTGACATTTCCTCTGATGTGTCAATTTGATTACGGAGCAAACTCTAAAGAAGCCTGTGCACCAGTACATTGAATAGGGTCAAATTTGTTGGTCAAAGCACATTCTGATGACAGATAAATTATAAGAGATCAATGTCAGGGTCACAAGAGCACAGTTTCGTACAAAACTGATAAAAGAAGAATTTGATGCAGTTTTAGCCAAGGTTGTGCATTTCATGCTGACTGGAATCAAATTACCTGCATCTGTTGAGAATGGAGACCAATGTCATTTCTGATCACGCAAGACATCATTTTATTATAGAACTTACCATTGCTGGGAGATTTGATGCGTTGAATCCAGGATTTGGCAAGTTATCCAAGCCAATAGGAGCACCGGGAGCACCCCAACCTCCTGCAAATACATGCATTTAATATGAACAAAAACATAAACAAAAACCTAAAAGCCCCACACTAATTATGACCAAACAATATCAGTGCACTTCACAGTTGAAAAGAAATCAAAACCAACCTTATTTACTTCATTAAAACATGTTCCTGGTCTAACAGTGCATGATTCACTGCTGCATGCTATTCCAAAGAGAAAAATGTAATAACTTGGTCTGTCTGTGAAAGGACTTTTCTTTTCAGCCGCCCTTCCTCCAGTCACCTGGTATATAATCTCCATTCTGCTATATAGCATATCTTAACCATTCTGGCCTATTTTACACAATCCAGACAATTACTGCTGTGCTCTTATTGACTATCTTGTCTCACATGTCAGATTACAGAAATAAAATGGGCTGTGAGCATCATTTGGTGTTGACTTCAAAAAACAGTGTGTATAGGGGAAATCAGGACACACTGTGTATCAAATGACAGGCTAATAATAATCTAGACATCAACTTTTGATCATTGTTCTGTGCAGAACCCCGAGGGCCTTGCATCCTCTTCTATATTAATAAAAAACTTCTTTTCAGTTCTGAACCTGTTTTGATGTGATAAGACAAAACAGAAACACTCTGTTGAATCCAGAGCAGCAGGTTTTGTTGTGGTAATAAGAAGTGCCAGGTAATATTGCACTGACATTGCACATTAATTATTAAGCTCTTTCTGCTAGGTGTTTCCTCTATTTTTAAGTCTAATAACTTGTATATTTGATTGGTTAACATGGAATAGACTGGGAAGTTGACCTGTCGTGTCACTATTTTAAACAGCATTGTGTTATGTTTAAATCCAGTGTTATGATCCCTTTAATAATTGAGTAATTGACTATATCAAGTATTTTAAAACTGATTTGCCACAACGCAAGGCCATGTAAATGCCAAAAATATGAATTAGTGAAACCATAAATAACTAAACAAACACAGTAACATCTTACTGGGGTCAGTCTTTTTATGCTTACCAAGGCTTCACTTATTTGATCAAAAATACAGTATAAACAATACTACTGTAAAATATTATTTACATTTGATTCTTCAGAAATCAATCTAATATACTGATTTGCTGTCCACAAAACATTTCTTATTATAACCATGGTTAAAAACAGTTGCACTCCTTAATAATTTTGTGGAAATTGTGACATTTTTTCAAGATTCTTTGATTAATAGAACGTTCATAAGAACAACATTTATTCAAAATAGAAATCTTTTGTAACACTAGTGTTATTGGTTATTGGTAAGTGTTTATTGGTTTATGCGTCCTAAAATATTGATTACTTTCACACAAAAAAAACCCACTTACTGAACCAACTTTGAAATGTGTATAATACATAAATTAAAATAAACAAACAAACAAACAAACAAATAAATAAATGCACACTTGTTTCAACATTAAAACAACAATGTTTATGAGAACAAAACTGCTGTTGAATGAACATGGGCCATATCCATATAATTTTGTGTTAGTGGGAAACATTTTTTTTTAAACTGTCAGATTGGATATCTGTAGCACTGTTAATATATGTAATGTATGTGATCTTCAAATATGAATACATTTCTGTCCGCCAACCCTTTTAAAGCAAACAATGCTTCTAGCAAACAATGTGACATTCACTATAGTACATAGTGAATGAATGAATGAACGAGTCAGCTGTTTTCAATGCACTACACCAATGTGTACAATACCTCTGTGTTTATGTTCTCTCATGTGCCTAGGAGTTCAGCACCACAGTAAGATTGTGATAGACATGAACAGAAGCAAAATTTCCACACTGACAGTTTTTGTATGAGAAGGTGTCTAGGCATCATGTTGACGCTTATATAACTACTAGTGAAACTGATGTAGATACACCGGATATTTGCTTCCCTGTCAGAACAGATCAGATTTCATTACTAGCAAACTGACAGTGTGGACAGACAATGCTAAAGATCAGATCTGAAAATCAAATCAGATTGGTGAGAAGTGTGAACAAATCTTTAGAGTTTTGAACATTTTGACGAATAAAATAATGCTGGTAAACAAAACAAAGCAAGGTCAAAAGGGCTAGCATGTATACACCCCAAACAAAGCAAATTTTGGTGTGGAAAAATAGCTAAAGCAACCAGATTATGGAAAAATGTGTGACCAACTAGTCAACAAGTCAATGTTTTCCTTCCAAAACAACATTCATATGTGTTCACTCAGTAATGTAATCCATGTGACCCCTGGTCCAAAAAATGAATCCAAAATGAATGTCTGTCAGTGTGAGACAATGCTAGAAACTAGCTAGCTTTCTACCTCACTATACATTCAGTCATTTACTAACTTTTTTCCGCTGGCTCCACCTAAAAATTCCACATCACCATGTCAACATCACTATTCGTCACTGTTTAGTGAAAGCGCCAGAAAACAAAGTTGGTTTGTCCACTGAGGTTATATCTAAAATAAAACCTTCATAACCATTTCAAATACAAACTGCATAGACTAGAGTATGATGTAAGGCAGTAGAAATGCACACATATGGAAATCATCTATCAGATAACACTGCCATGCGCAGTTTCCTGGTGCTACAGTGGCTCACCTGAAGGCACAGCTGGATACGGCCCAGGTTGGCCAGGATAGGCACCTGGCTGGGGTGGGTAAGCTCCAGGTTGGGGAGGGTATCCACCCGCCTGCGGGGGGTACATCCCAGGCTGAGGGGGGTAACCTCCTGCAGCAGGAGGGTATGCCCCTGGTTGGGGTGGGTATCCACCGGCCTGAGGAGGATAGCCGGATTGAGGAGGATAGCCTGGATAACTCATTGTCGTGCCTGAAATTGAAAAAATATGGGTTGTAATTAGCGAAACCTTCACAAGCCTGGATTGTAGATCAGAAATGTAAAAAAATGATTACACTCAATGTACTATTCAAACTCAATCATTCCAACTTGTAGATATAAAATAAAAAAGTCGTGCAAAAATGGTGTAGTTCGTTTATAACTTTAGCTTTTACTCTTAGGATTAATAAAAGTTGTGTTAATTTGTGAAGATTATCTTGATGAACAAAATGTGTAATGTGTAAGGTCCCAGGGCTTATTTTCTGCAATAATCCAAAATCCAATTCTGGGTAGGCCTACAAAAATATGTCATGTTTGTAGTACTCTATTTAGAAGGACACAGTTATTCCATTAGGCTCCTCCATCCTACAGTCTATTTGTTGCTAGCTACACCTGCTCTTGTGCTGCTTGAATGACACTTTTAAGGAGCCCTCAGAGAGCACAGACTGCTGTACATCTAAAAACATCACTAGATAATATATATTTATAGCTGTAAATCATGCTGTGTTTTATAATGTAATTAATGCACAAAAAGCATTAAGCAAGCGAGTTGATTTGGTTTTAATGAAGTCATTCATGGGTGAATTTTTGCAAGCATGTTCTATTGTAGAAAGCATCACCCATTTCCTTTCAGTTTAGATCGGTGGCAACAGTCAAAACTGACACCTTGCTGATGTGTTTAACACCTGACTTAAGATGTTGAAAGTGAGATGTTGCTCTGCTAAATAATGCAAAATTAACTTTAGTATGCCAAAATCTAGCATGAAATCCATTACAACATAGGTCAACAAATAAAACAAGACAGCTAAAGTTTCTTTCACATTCGTATTCACAAATATATATGTAAAAATATATACATAAAAATAGTCTAATTTTCTGTTTTTTTGTTGTTTTTTTCTGACGTGACTGCTCAGACTTCTCACCCTTTCCTTTGAAATCTATCTAAACATAAACTCTGAATGGAAAGTAGTGGCTATGCTCTCAAAATCAAGGCCTCGTTTTTTTTACCATTAACAGCAGTCAGTGTGTCTCACTAAAGAGTTCCCATGTGGTACAAACCATGGAAACACTTTACATAAAACAAATTCAAGACAGCTGCTAAACTACAGTCATGTTCAGGAAGTAAAACTCCCATTCATTTTTACCTTTGAGAAATTCATTTTCATTTTTATGATAACACAAACTAATGTAAGACTGACCTACCTTGAGCTCTGAGGTTGCTAAATGATGGTATATGCTTTTGTAGATGCCACAAGTAAATGTATTTACAACTTAAAGGTATGAAATGATATTATATTTGAAATGATCTAATTCTATTTTATTTTTATAAACATGTCATGACTGGATCTACCAGTGAAACAAAAGACTTCAATCTGGTGACAAATGCCAGACTTCTCCAGTAATTTGTCTGCTTAAACTCCACCCTTTTTCCTACAAAACCTCTCAATCCCTCCAACAACCGATGGACAGAATAGCTGGTGGCCAATGTTGAGCTCTATAGTAGGAAGCATCATGCTCTTTTGCCTATGCTAAATAACTAATTATTGAGGTAGTACAGAAAGGCAATGTTATCTGCAGCAGGGTTAGAAAATATTGTACTTGAGCAGTAAATGGGTCACAAATTAAATGGATAACATGATAGCAGTGGATAAGATACGAAAAAAATAGGGCTTTAATAATTTGTTTATTGACCTTTGACACATTGCCTCAGAGAGATGTCCATACTTTGTGTACATACAAATAACCATCTATATAATATTATTTAGCCTGTGTTCATGCTCTGTATGTGGTCATGGAAACTAATACTGATGTATTTGAAAGTAAAATACACTCCGCATACAGTCTTATCACCTTTACTTAGTGTGGGAGTGGTTTGTCATAGCACCTCACCTGCCATAAAACACATTATAATATGTGAAGAAGGAAGGGGCAATATACACAGACTTTTAGAGATAAACTCTGTTGATAAAAAGCACCACACCTCAACATATGATGCAGTCTAAACAGTCAACCTTTCCAAACTTATAGTTCAGGTGGGTGTATACAATCATGCATTGCTCAGAGCAGAAAAAGGACTTTTGTTTGGCCTAATTTTTAAGAATGTGAATATCCTACATTAGATGGTCAAAACAGCTCCATCCTCCAGTCAGTTTCTCAACAGGCCTTGCCTTCACATTTGAAATCACCACAACATCAACTGTCCACTGTTTTTGACTGTAGAAGTTTTACATTCTATAAAGCAGGGCTCTTAAAGCAAGAGTCCACCAGTTATGAATGTGGAAGTATGTATTTAAGTATGTATGTGTATATATAAAGAGAGAGAGCGCTAGGGCTGGGTGATATGAGCAAAAATTCATATCTCGGTATTTTTTGGCTGATTTGCGGTATACGGTATATATCTCGGTATTTTGTATGTGGATTAAACAAATAAACAAATAAAGTGAATGTAACCATGTTATGTGCAAAAAAGGGTTAAATCACATTACATTCTAACATTGTAACATTGTAATCTAAAAACAAAAACAATGCTTTTAAAGCAGAAGTTAAATTTACTAAACTAAAAATGAAAGTAAAAAAAAGCACAGACTGAGTAAAAAGGCTGTTTTGATTACCCCAAGTCACTTTGTAGTTAGTGCTATCATACAAATACACTACCTTGTAGGTTTAAAATTCTAC
>JAFVLL020017623.1:0-36469 GCA_021397915.2 Tor tambroides | reverse complement strand
ATATGCTTAGTGTTTAACCTTGTTCTCCACCCCCCATATGTTCTGCAAGTGTGGCCAAGTTTAGGACATGACTGCCAAGAGTCCTTTAGGCCCAACACATAACTAAGCATGTCCTATTATTACATGACATAATCACTGTGGCTGCCAGTACGTAACATCCACGGAAATGTAAATAAAGACTGTTACCAGTGATCGCACAAAGCTCTGAGGCTGAAAGTAAATGTTTGGTTATGAAGTGTGTGCAGGGCTAACAAAAAGATGTGGGGAACTGAGGAGGACTGTCAGGAAGCAGAACGTGGTTCAGGATGCACTGGTTGCCCTCTTCATGCTGTGGTGTGTGTCGGTGGTACATTTATGATCTCACATGCATGAGTAAGAAGAAACTGATCAGTTTCAGCCCTGATGAACAAAGACTAAAGAAGGCCCAGGTTGAAAACTCTTCATATGATTCTGTAGAAAGATACTTGCTTTTGCTGGGGTCTCCAGACCTAGTACTAGGATCAAAGCTGGTGTGACCCTTAAAGGAACAGTTCACACAGAAATGAAAATTATCCCATAATTTACTCACCCTCAAGCCATCCGACACATGATGTAGGACTTAAGCATAGCGGAAGCTAAGGAGAGAACTGACAAACGTGAAGGCGCATTTTAAGATGGATACTAATACAAATCTACAGTATTAGCCGAACAACTCGAGAGGTGTTAATTCTCTTCTTTGCTTAATTCTCACCTACATCATACGTCGTAACTCTTGAACACGGTAGTTTCTGGAAGTCAGTGATAACAGTTTATAAAGTTTTAAATATGGATATTTTTCTTCCAAAAAGCCATCGCTTCGCTTCAGAAAGCATTCATTAACCCACTGGAGTCGTATGGATTACTTTTATGATGGATGGATGGATGCGCTTTTTGGAGCTTTAGAAACTCGGGCACCAATTAATGCTATCACAAAGCTTGGAAGAGCCAGGACATTCTCTGATTGTGTTCATCTGAAAGAAGAAAGTCATGTGCACCTACGATGGCTTGAGGGTGAGTAAATTATAGAATAATTTTTGAGTGAATAATAGAATAATAATTTTTGAGTGAACTATTCCTTTAAGACAGTAATGGAGAGAAACAGACATTGGCACTATGCTCTGGCGGCGTTACCCTTGTGTTTGGAGGCCCCTGTTAACATCTGTACAGTAGAAAAGCTCTTCCCAACACAAGCAAGATAACAGTTGCGATGAGCTTGAATCATCATTCAAGTACAAAATATGTTAATAGAAGAAATAAAATTGTATTTGGAAAGATTTATAGTAACAGCTGTCTTAGAGAATTGTCCTTTTTTGTAATGCACCATTAACGAGTCAATGTAATTGTGGATGCAATTTTAAAACATTATTAGATGCGTTTGCCAAGACAAATGTCACCAATACTAGTATTCATACTTTGGGTTCACAGACTGTTTCTAAGTGATTAAACTTACAATTTATGTCTGATGGATGATCAACAATTGCCATAGATTTAGATTAAAAGAGGGACCCAAGCCATTTGCAGGGATACTTAAGAGGGGGTGGGATACTTTTGACTTGGCAACAAAGCAACCACTCAGAATACCACAGAAACTGCATAGCAACACCCTGGTAATGACCTGCAGATCCCTGGCATTGTGGCACCACTCTTTGTACATAAGATTTTTTTACTGCTTTACTGTGGCAAGGTGACACTTTGGTGTGTTTTGCTAATAATGCAATGCCAATAAAAGAATGATGCATTAAAAAAAAAAAAACCCAGGCACATTCAGTGCAAGTGGACGGGGCAATGATATCCTAAAACTCCCTTTAATCCACAGATTTGCTATCTACTACACTGTACTCCTGCAGCGCTCACAGAGGTCATGCAGTGTGTGTTTGACTCATCAGTGATGAGCGGGTGAGTCCTCATCTGGCTCTGACCTCATCCTGCATTTGAGATGATCCCAACCCCCCAAACAAGCTGCTAAGTGAGAGGTTCCAGATCTACTCTCTAATCTCTCACTGTCACGGGTGACACCAAACAGCACCGGGTTTAGAGGGGGTGCAGGAACGAGGGAGGATTAAGGTGTTAATGACACCCACAATCTGTCCCTTTAAAGCTGTTTGTGGAGGAAAGAAAAACTAGGCTAATCAGATAAACAGGGTGAAAAGATTCCTCGCACCCAAGACAAGCTAAGTAACTTCTGGAGAAATGCATTTAGGTTCAAGAAGATGCAAACCACTTGATTTTAAAAAATGGCACAAATAGGCCTACATTGGGTATTCTGGTTATGTCCATTAAAACACTTTTAAACAACATTTTAACACAATGTACCTCTACAGCTTTACCCCAGTTGGTAACACTTTATTTTGATAGTCCACTTCAGCCATTCTGTTGACTGTAAGTAACTTTGCAGTCAATTTATTTTACTAACCTTAGTCTACTAATACTCTAATGAGAGTTAAGTTGACAAGTAGTTACTCATAGTTAGCAGAATGTCTAAAGTGGACTATAGAAATAAAGGGAAAGGGGAAAGGGAAGTGGTGTGTGGCCAAGTATGGTGACCCATACTCGGAATTTGTCCTCTGCATTTAACCCATCCAAGTGCATACACATTAGTGAACACACACCCGGAGCAGTGGGCAGCCAATGCTGCGGCGCCCGGGGAGCAGTTTGGGGGTTCGGTGCCTTGCTCAAGGGTCTCACCTCAGTCGTGGTATTGAGGGTGGAGAGAGTGCTGGTTATTCACTCCCCCCACCTACAATCCATGCCGGACCTGAGACTCGAACCCACGACCTTCGGGTTACAAGTCCAACTCGCTATCCATTAGGCCACGGCTGCCCCCGTCTTGCCTAATGGATAGCAAGATACACCCCGTAGCAAGTGTTTACTACTTTACTTAAAATGAAAAGAAAAAAAAAATCATTTGCTTTCTTGAATGTTCTTAGTCAGAGTTTCTTTAATTCATGAGCACACTGTTCCACAGAAAAATACAATTTGTTTTCATAATCTTTCATCAAAATGTACTAACTTGAGTTGGTCACCAAACCTTACTATTTTTTCAACCCCTTTCCTTTACTTAACCTACCTGTCATATAGAGACCACTTTTCACTCACAAATGGATAAAATAGTCCAAGTCCAGCCCTATCTTTTTTGTTGAAGATCCTGTTTGAATCTAAAATACATCATGTTACAGAACTAAAATGTTTCACCCATACAACCATGGTAGCCTTTTCAGTCATTCAAATATTATATATACTATCGTTGTTTTAATCAACTTTTTAAAATATTTTGTACATTCTGTTGGTATTTCACAAACTTTAAGGTTTCGTTTAAGAATAGTCACATGTATATTGCAACTACTCAAGTTCAATGCCCTTTCGTAATAACCCGAATAAATAAATATAACAATGGTAAATGTAGAAGAAAAGGGATATGTTGATTTGGAAACAGTAACTACATAGCTTCACTGTAACATCTTCCAATAAGGATGAACTATTCACAATGCGAGGCAAAAACACTGTTGAGAAACCAATGAAGAAAATGATTCCAAACCACAGCAAAAAATTCTTTCACTGCAATTTGCTTTTCAGCAGAGTCTAAGCTTTGAATTATGCTGCGGTTTATGAGAGAAAATGATGCTGCAGTCTTTACATAAATAATGAGGAAAATACAGCATTCGTGGCAAGTTAAAACTCCTGGAAAGAGTCAGTTTCCTTATGTTTACTTTTGGCGAGGGTCTGGAGTCACATTTCCACACAAAAATGGAGACTTGCAGGTAAAGTATAAGGAGTCTTTAAGTAAAGGATTCAACAAAAACTTTTTTTTTTAAGATGCCAGGAGTGTCGGCCACATGAGGCAGTCATGCCTCATCAGGACGAGCATCTTTCTTCCGGTTGTTATTGAGAAAGTGTTCTGAAGGTCTGGGCAGGTTGAGGCCGGTCTTCCACACCTGTACTCAACACACACCCTTTCACAACCCACTTCCTGAATGAGACCTGCTGAAATATGTGCCAAGATCTCAGATTCCACCTCGCTCCGCTGCCTCTGTTTGTCATGATGACCCTCACGTGTAGACACGTCTAGCACGCAACACACACTCAGTCACCCACACAGATGAGGTCTAGATGCATTAAAAACAGATACTGGACTTCAGAAAGCCAAAGTTCTAGTATTTTGAAAAAAGCAACAAATTATGAATGAACTAAGAAATATGAAAATGAAACTACATGTTCCATCATAAAAACATAATGACACCTCATGGTCACAGTCTTGCTACAGCAAGTTCAGCAAGAGGTCCTATCAAACGCTTCAAGCTGTCGTTTAACTGGCTTCTCCCACATTCACAGCTGAACTCCTGAACCGCACGGCAGCAGAGATTTGCAGGTGGCCCACAGATTTGTAATGAGAGATGGATTTGTTTTGACCTCAAAGCCGGTCATCTGAATCTGTTATCTAACAAAGAGTTACAGACTAAATCAAAATCATTAGGTGGATGACTGGTCCACTAATGAACCACCATATTTTGATGTGAATACGCTGGTTCAAGATGCAGGTTCTCTCTCACAAGAAACTGAGAATTACTACCATCATCACAGTTGTGCTTGGTTGTTATTGTGCCCTTACACAAGCCACTTAACCTAAGGTTACTTAGTTGAGACTGGCCCACTAATCAGTGGACTGTAAAGCAACTAGAGATAAAAGTCTTTGCTAATTGGCAAGTGACAACTTAACACATTTGGCTTAGTATTTCAGGCACAGCAGCCAAACAGAAAAATCTTCATTGCATTAGTCCTGTTTTTAAAGGCCACGGTGGTTTGAGAATTTTTTTTTTGCTCTCTTAAGGCAGATGATAGAACTATTGAAACCAGCACAATGTCCCAATGCATCCTAAATAGAATGTGAGAATTATGATGTTCCAAATGAGAGTATGTTGAAATTAAGATGCCATATGTGTCCTGAAGCAGTGCTGTTTCTAGTGGAATTACGAATTAAACATCGGTGTATGCGTTTTACATCTACTTCTGCCAACAATCCCTTGCAGAACAAATTTGTAACTATTCTCTTCTGGCTCTTTTACATTTAAATGCTACAACAGCTGTTATATAAAAAATGAATTGTAAGCAATGAATGCAGCTAAAAAAATACTTTAATAAGTTAATAACTAATAACTTAATATTTAATAACTTAAGTATTTGGTCTTTATTTTAAGGTCCAATTCTCGCTATTAACAAACCACTAACTACGACTTTTGCCCCAATAAACTCCTAATTTGCTGCTTATTAATAGTTAGGAAGGTAGATTTTAAGTTTAGGTATTGGGTAGGATTAGGGCTGTAGAATATGGTCATGCAGAATGTGCGCTTTATAAGCACTAATAAACAGCCATTATATTAATAATAGGCATGTTAATAAGCAACTAGTTAATAGTGAGAATTGGTCCCTATACTACCAAGTATTTTTTTATTGCATTAATTTGCATATGGGATATTTCAGTATGTGGAATCATTTCATATTCCAAAAGTATTTGTAAATATACATGTAGAAATAAAACTCTTGGTGTGTTACAATCAAAATGCAATGCATGTAACCAGGCCATTGAGAACTGCAAAAAACTTTTTAGATTGAACTGAAATATTCCTAAATGTAGCCATATAGAATCAGGATCTCTAGAAAATTAGAATCAGGAAATTAGTATCAATGCCCAGTCATGTCCCAATAGTCACACACGATTGTGTCGTATATAAAATTATAGAGCTTTTCCATCAAAAGTTTGAGAAATTAATACCTTTATTCAGCAAGGATGCATTAAATTGATCTAAAGTGACATTTGAAATGCTGCAAAAGATTAAAAAAAAAAATCTTTTGAACTTTCTATTCATCAAGGAATAAAAGGAAAAAAAAAAAAAAAAAAAAAACGCTATTTCAACAAAAATTAGGTGGTACAATTGTTTCCAATATTGATAAGAATTTTTTTTGTGCAGCAAATTGGAATTCTTAGAATGATTTCTGAAGGATCATGTGACACTGAAGACTGGAGTAATCATGCTGAAAATTCAGCTTTGCATCACAGCAATAAATTATATTTTAAAATATATTCACATAGAAAACATTTGTTTTAAACGGAAATAATTTTTCACAAATTTACTGTATCTTTGATCAAGTAAATGCAATCTTGGTAAGCGTACTTTATTACATGGTATATGTAATGGGACGCAGCCCTCCCTTGTCACTTTGGGCTGTCAGCAGCTGAGAGTGGAACTGGGACCGTGCCAATCACATCAACGTAAATGACAGCTCACCAGTCTCCCAGCAACCAATGAGATAAGGCCTCCACTCCAGTGCCATTATTTGTCAGGTGCCCTCACAGTGAGGGGGAGCTTATTGTTTTAATGGTCTCTGACCTATATACGTGGCTTCCATCGGTGTCCCGCCATTCACAGAGTCTAATTGTTTGAACATCCACAATATGTCCTCCCCCACTCACCTCTTTCAGCAAACTAAAGCCAAATTGGATTACAGTAATCCAACGGCAAACCGCTAATAAGGCTAGTATGATTTCAGAATTACATCTTGTAGGATGGCTTAAACAATAGACTGCAATGAAAAAGGCAGGGAAGGTATGAGGAATGTGGTCTGTCCAACCACTACAGATGAAAGGATTTAAAGAGGATTTCCAAAAAGCCATTCCCCATCCCCCCTACACACAAAAAGACAAGCCAAACACAAAACAAAGAGTTCAGATTCATTTCCCTTGTTTGCTCACATTAGGGCTACTGCCTGTGAAGCATAACACATGCACACAGAGCTAGTTTAAAATGCTTTCTTTAAGCTGTCGTATGTTTGTATGCATTCATACATGCGAGAGATGACAGATTAAGTCGTCACTGGAGACAACTTTGGCTCTTGTGTGACAGCTAAAGACTGCAGTCAATCTATCAGTGGTCAAGTATGTTTACTTTTTGATATGCTTAATGTTAACAATATAATGAGAGCAATTTACAAGTGAAAACTTAGAGGGGCCAGTCTACATTCTTGTAACATTAACCTGTTAAAGCCTCTTCACACCAACATGAATGCAATTTCCCTCTCTGATAGTAGCTGGCACTTACAGAAAAGAAAACATTTATAAATACCACCCACTTGTCACAGAGAATAAAGTACAGTATTTTCACATATTACAGAGATGTGCGAGACTAGTCAGCTGCTGAACTGCTGCTGCTAGTCGACATTGGAAATACTAGTCAAAAGTCAGTTTAATGTTGCGTGTCATACATTCACAAGAAAGTGGAGTTCCAGCTGATTATGTAGGACGTAGGTTTAGCGTAAGCTCCATTGAGAATCTTTTCTTTACAGCAAAGGAAAACCAGACTCCTCATGGCTTATATTGAAATCCTCCAACATTTTTCTTTACAAATCCTCGTTTTGTACTTCTAATTCATGACTGGTGTTTTGTTTTGCTCTCTCCTATGTGCTTCCACATTCGTCGCTTCTCACTGGAGCTTACGCTACGCATATGTCCCATGTCATCCACTGCAACGCCACTCTCTCGTAAACGTGCATACGACAATTAGCGGAAGCTAGAGATTACGGTTTATAAAGTTTTAAATATGGATATTTTTCTTATGCATCGATTCGCTTCAGAAGGCCTTTATTGACCCCGAAACCACGTGGAGCACTTTTTATGATGGATGGATACACTTTATTTTGCTTCAAAATCTCAACCCCCCGTTCACTGCCATTATAAAGCTTGGACAAGCCAGGACATTTTTTAATATAACTCCGATTGTATTTATCTGAGAGAAGAAAGTCATATACACATAGGATGGCTTGAGGGTGAGTAAATCATGGGGTCATTTTCATTTTTGGGTAAACTCTCCCTTTAAATCACACAAAAGTTTTGCAGTTAACATCATTTGTGTAAACAGGACTATAGTCAAGGTTTCTTACTGAGAAAAGTTTTACCCAACCATTTTCCACCCTCTCTCTGCCCTTTTAGAATTATATTTTTTGTCACTGTACCTTTAAAACCTCTAAGAATATTTAAATGACCTCTGTTATGTTATGACTGGCTAAACTCTACATGTGGGACCACTGTGGGCCAAGTCTCTGACTATTGCAAAGAGCTTCACATATGTAAATGTGCACAAAATTAATGTAAATACAGGGGCAATTCTTGTACCAGATTTCATTGCTGCATGTATGATTATAAATACAAATAACAGTCTATTCAATGAATCACTTGATCCAGCTCACAAAACTGGTCTAAATGACAAGTTCACGAAGTGAAATGATCCAGTTCTCAAACTCACTAATTTGATCTGTTTGATTGATTAACCTGTTTCTGGAGGGGAAATCATGAGTGTTTTATGATTTAATTTTGATCTGCTGATCACATAAATAATATCATATGACATAAAAGGATTTGGAATATAGTGCATAAGACTTTATGATTCTTTTATAGTGCTTTTCATGTCCTGTTTTGTCCTATTCTTCTTTTGTGTTTCAGGAAATAAAGTCAGAGGGATTTGGAATCACGTAACGGGGAGTAAATGACAACAGAACATTTTTAGATAAACTAATCCTTTAAAAGCAGAAGAAAACATTTGCAAACATGGATGATAGTACAGTCCATGTGAACTTCTGTGAACTCAGTCTCATGACAGAAGATGGGGAGTATTCCAGCCATCTCATCCAGTGCATGCAGGAATGATGGAGGGAGGGCGAGGGTAACGGAGGGACGGGGGATCTGAGGCAACTGTGATGGGTGGGATGCGTATCCAGACGGTGCAGTCAGCAATTAATATACATTTGGCCCTCAGCCTCCTATAAAAATCACATGAGGCAGGAGCATTGACGGTCTGCGAACAATCCATAAACAGCCTGGGTGTGTCTCTGTAACTGTGGGGGTGTAGAGTCTTCTTTGTAATTAAGTCCACCTAAATGAGCTGGGCGGCAGGGTCACTCCTGCAGTTCTCACGACCTCGAATGTACCGCTGGCTCTGAGATTCAGCTCATTTATTACACAGAAATGGAGATGAGGACGGATGCAGTGGAAATCAGAGGGTGGTGCGGCACAGATGTTAAAGAGATTTGCTGGTAACCAGAAGGTTGTAGGTCTAGCATCTTGGTGGAAAATGGTCATCTTTGCTTCACCATTGATTGACTGGTCACTGGCTGCTCCTCATTCACTGGAATAAGACAAAACAGGTTTGCCGGGATCACCTTATTAGGTCTCTATCTTTGTTTTTCCCATGAGGATCCCCAGTAGGATCTGGACTGGGCTGGACTCTTCTCTAGTCACAGGTTGTTTACTCTGACCTTCTGATTTGACTCAGTAAGTAGTCATTTAGCAGACACTAAATTGTTACCGAGACAGTCACCTACCTGAGGTTAAGAACTTGTAAGGACGCAGTGGTAATGACTCATGGATTGTCCTGGTGGGGCACAAACCTAGAACTTTTTAGCTCAGGTCTTTAACCACTGTGCTACACCTACCCCTGATCTCCAATCTAAAGTGACGTGACGTGTAGCCAAGTATGGTAACCCATACTCTCAATTTGTGCTCTACAGTTATCTCATCCAAGTGCACACACACACACACATTGTGGACACAGTGTCAAAGCAGAGGGCAGCCATTTGCTGCGGCTCCCGGGGAGCATTTGGGGGTTCAGTGCTTTGCTCAAGGTCAACTCAGTTGTGGGTATTGAGGGTGGAAGAGAGTGCAGTTCATTCACTCCCCTCACCTACATTTCCTTTCAGTACTGAGACTCGAACCCACAACCTTCTGGTTACAAGTCCAACTCTCTAACTATTATGTCACATCTGCCATCATCATCTCCATTTCTCTCTAATAAATGAGAGAAAACTAAGCCAGTGATACACTTTGGTCTTGAGAGCTGTAGACCCCCCTCCACCTCCTTACCAGCTAATTTAGGACTTAATTACAAAGAAGACTCTTTACCACTGTCAGTGGGGAAAAAATATGAGAAGCCAAGGAAATCAGGCAGACGGTTCTTAATATAAATGTAGACAAAAATACTGATAAAATTGCTCATTTAAAAAGGGTTTTATTTTAATTTTGTCCACAATAATGAAGATGAAAATGAGCATCATGAAGCTGTTGAAAAAAATAAATAAAAATGCACAAACATTTTTTTTTTTAACAGCGAAATCTCAAAATATAGTTTTTTAAATCCAGTAATTCTCAAAAATGCTGGTGAATGGCCCACTTGAGCTGCAACTGGACAGTGAATAAACTGTGGTAAAAAAAATATGTTTTACACTAGCAGGTAATAAAATAGACAAGTGACATGTGAACAAGTGTTAATCTAGTCAAAACGGTCATTGTCCATCATTGTGAATAGGTTCTTTCTGTAACAACGGACTAAAAATTGGACAATGAATAACTAAACATGAAGAATTCACAGTATTGAAGTACAATAGCTATTAGTTGTTTTTTTTCCAAAGATTTTACATGTTGTATCTTAAATGTTGATACAGTTAAAATTTATATATAAAATGTTATTTACGTTAAAATTAGTTGCCATTTTGGTCAAACCCAAAATTCAACACTGCTCTAGTACACGGTATTATATTGATCAGCTGCAGATTCAGACTTCTGTGTCTTGAAGAGAGAAACGGCTCTAAGAAAACAAGACACGGACAGAGAAGACTGTGACAGAAGAGACCGAGAAAGACAAAAGACGACTGCGTCTTGTTACCACAAATAGTCTGAAATGGCCCAGATGGCCTGTCTGCAAATGAGAATGTTAAGAATTCTCAGCAGGTTGGAGAAGTTTGTGAATGCGGCGAGGAAAAGCACTAATGATACATGTATTATTAGGAGTTGTTCACTTGATAAGAATCAAAAAATTGCACAATGGCATCTTTGTGGCTGTAATTAAATAACATTTTAGTCATGCGTCTAACAGTCGCTTTAAACAGACAGCTGTTAGACGGATCCGATTACGGCGTCGGTTTAAGACAAACGTCAGGTACATTTTTCCGTTCGCATGATTCAGAACTGACCCATTTGCTTTTCAAATGGCGTAGTCGTAATCCCAGATAAACAAGCACACACATGTCTTTAAAACTCTGAATCAAAGCGAGTAGATCCCTTGAAGAGCAGCGCTGTGGTAGGATAAACAGCTCATGTGCTCCACATGTCTGGTCTTGTCCCAGAGAGCAGCCCTAATTAGCGAGGAACAGGAATAAGCTTTGAAAAAACCAGCTACTCTTGCTCAGCCAGGCGCCTCTAGTTAGATTTCAGAAGAGTGGCTAAACCACCGTCACCCAGAATGCACCTCTTCGGGTGCACACACCCTGAACAGGGCTGCAGCCTCAAATCTCAGTCCAACCGCACGGCACTGGGCCGAATCCAGAGGCCACAAACTTCTGCTCCAGGCTATAAACAACTATAGCCTCCAGAATCCTGGTGAACGCCACTTCCTTCCTCTCTGCAACAACAGGGAAAAACCGAGACACTGGACAACACACAGGAATCATTCTTTCAGAGTCACTTTCTTATTTGGGGAGTGGGCACCAGAGAGGTGTATAACTCAGTTTGTCTCAAATAGGGTGGTGTTGAGTGATGCCAAATCGAAGTGAATTCAAACAACGTGTGCAGTAAGGTCACTAAGAAGACAGAGCAAGTTCTCGGCAGGCTGAACTTACTAAAAACGGTTCCTTATTGTGAACAATAACAGGCAAGGCTTGTGATTCAAAACCATTACTTCCTAAAGCAATGAATCCTGAGGAACCAAGAACTCAGGAACAAAAGTCTTTTGAAAGTTGGGATGACAGATATTCACCTCATCTAATTTGTAAATGCATGTTTCATTTATTTATTTATTTTGTAAATGATTCATCCATGTAGGCCTATGCCTATTTTTTTTTTAGACCTAATAATGTCACTAACCTGATCATTAACCTGCAACGCCATCATCTTACAATCTTACGGAGCCCCTAAAAGGACATGAGATGTGAGGAAAAATGATATTTTCAATTGTTTTCATTCTCTTGCAAAAGCAAAGTTTCTCTGGGACTGCGATACTTTTACGAGAGAATGCAAACGTTTTGCAAGTGAATGCAAAGTTTGTCGGGGAACGCAATACTTTTGCGAGAGAATGCAAAAGCATTTAAAATAAATTTTCTGTATTTAACTTAACCACAACTGACAGCACTTGTGACATAATATTAATTACCACAAAAAAGCAATTTAGATTTTTTTCAGTTCAGTTAGGCATAAAAGTAGTACCAATTTGTAAACATTAAAAATACCCACTGTTTTAACAGTATAACTATAAGATGTGCATAATAGGAGTATTAACTATTTTATTGTGAAAAAAAATCACTTACCATTTCAGTGTAATTATATCCTACAACATAATGCCTAAAACCCTAAAACAACTGTAAAATTGGCAAGAACAACTTGACAGATAAAATAATCCACAAGTTTTCACTGAACAGAAAAAATAATTTAGGCCTAAGTGATTTTATAACATTATAAACTGCACATTTAAATCCTGGAAAAATTGGCCCCATTTACTTCCATTGTAAGTGCCTCAGCCTAATCATGATTTTTGCTTCTTTTTTTTAACGAAAATGAGGAACGAATCGGTTATTTTTGGTGGTAATCAACATTATGCAACAAATGCTGTTGAGCTTAAAATGTATTGAACCTGGTAAATTCCATTAAGGCTGGAAAAGTTTCCTATGTAATAAGAGCGCTGAGGTTTGTGGGTAAAACAGAAAGACATTATAGGCCACAAGACAGAAGAATATAGGAATTAAGACTATTTTTACTACTATTTTGATTTTGAATGGTTTACAGAATGCCTTCTAAAACAAAGGCCCTTTTTAACACAAATCAAAAGAAACAATTCTTTAGAATGGAAACCGAAAGAACAGTTTGTGCCTGTTCAGAAATTCCAGCAGGAAAACGTGTGTCAGAGTTTCTGTTAAAATCCACCTGTGTGACACAAAGAGCTCACACGGCGTCCGCCCAACCCTCTGCCCTCTCACCTTCTTTTACAGCATCCTTTAAACCTGCCACACACGCTGGACCACACAACATCAACTACATTTTACAGCAGTCATCCAGTGGCTCCAGTGTAGGCTACACTTGGCAGAACAACACAGAGCAGCGGTAACCAGCACAAAATGAGACCAGGATCAGCCAGGTTCTGCCCATTACAGCTCAATAAATGAACACTGGGTGAAGTTTGTGTCTTAGTACAAAAGAAAGTCCTCATCAAGTCTGAAGTTGTAAAAAGTCTGGAGATCCAGATTAAAAAGACATTAATAGCAAAATGTTTCTTTATGCTCAGCATGAACAGAATTGGGGGTCAGACCCTGATGTTAAAGTGACTGCTACACCCCAGTGTTTTGAAGAGGTCGGCACTTTTACTGGAAAGAGATACTGCTGTATGACAGAGTGGCCTGACAGATGCTGTCTCCCTTAAAAAAAATAAATAAATAAAGGCAATCTCTGAATAACGTTTATTGTATGATGTTTCTGAGAATCGCTGCTGTTAATGGCACCGCCTCAGGCTCCTCTCCGCTGCACAGACAAAAGCAGCGCGTTATCCAGAGTAACAGCATACAAAAGAAGTGAAGCCGTGTTACTGTGACCAGCACTTTAAACTCAGCCAGAATACGAAGAGCTCAACCTCTAGTGGGGTTTTATTTTTTATTTAACCCCCGTATTGAAGAGGCAGCACACAGTCCTGCTCGTGCTCCACGAAGGCCAAAAATAACCTGCAGGACCGGCCCTCTGTCCCGGGACTCAAGCAAACGCGACTTTGCTCGCCAGCAGCACGTGAATGGCATAATCCACTGCTGTCCTTATGTAAGAGTCACAGCACGAAGAGGAACACAGATATTTGGCACAAATAAACAGCATACCAAAACAATCATGGATGTAATGTAATCTCGCAGCGAGGGGAGATTAATCTCTGCTCCTGAGATGTGAGTTGGGTGATTTTCAGGCCTGCTCGCGGTGGCGGCGGCACGGGGTGAGAACAAACAGCTGTGTGTGTGCGGACGGCCAGGCATTCTCTCATTACAGAGTTCCCAGAAGCCCCTGGGCTCCGCTGCCTCGACCAGCCAGATGTGCAAACGGTTCCCTGCGGTTGGCTGCCACTGCAGACAGACGGAGAAACAGAAGAAAAACACGGCAGAACCTTCTAGAAGGATTTAATATCGCTTTTGCTGTAGAAAACGCCGCTATTTATGTCATTCGCTTATGAAACATCAGGAGGACTAACTCATTTAAAGGCACATGCATTACATAAAGACATGAAAAACTAACACTTTGCAGTGGAGATTTGAGACACGCGTGTGAAAATGACAATATAAATGCAACTGAAATTAGTTTATTATAATGGGTCGCCTGTCACTCCTCTCAAAAAAATAATAATAGCACACAGGAAGAGTTTAGACTGTATGAACACCAGTGTCAAGGAGGATTTACATGCTGAGCTTAAATTAAATTCTGAACAGCTACAGAGATATTTTCTTTTGTTACAGTTATGTGAAACTTAGGCCGTTTCTCAAACGGAAGGCTGCATCCTCCGGAGGTCGCATTTGTAGGCTACACACGTCATCAAGCCTGGTTTATTTCAGTTAACTGAGCATTACATTTGCAAGTCAAAAGCATATTACAACAATTTACACTTAACTAAGAATAATGGTCAAATTTATAACTGTTAATATTCTAAAATAAGGTCTTCTTTATGACGTATGCAGCCTACAAATCCATTTGAGAAACAGCCTTGAAATCAAATTTCTGCAATTATTAATCAGACAGTCAAGATGCGAAAAGAATGCAATTTAACCGCATTGGAACTCTGCCAACATTACATATTTTTAAATTTATTGTATGAGTGGATTTTTTGTACATGCTCATTTTACATTTCATTTTTAATTTCATTTAACATTCACTTTAAATTTAAATCTTAAAAACACTAATAATAATTTAATAATTGCCCTGTTAAACGTAATCTTTAGCAAATGTCAAAATCAATTACTAATTTCCTACTGTACGTTGTAATGTAACGCCCAAATTCATTTAGACAAAATAGTATTGAATTTTAATACACTGTTATCCCTGAAATTGTTTTAACCCAAATTAATTAAGTACATTAAACATAAAAATTACATTTTTTAATGTAGTACTCAATTTTTTGAGTTAGGTGTACCATTTACCCAAGTTTTCTCATTCTATTGAATTTGTTAAATTGAATCAACTTAACTAAGCTTATTTGAGTCCGTTGCCCATGGCAACGGAACGCAGCAAAAAGCTGATTGGGCGGAGCTGCTGTTTGAACTGACGCCATGCAGTGAGCGCATTTCTGTCAACGTTTGCTGGTGAGTTGAAGCTCTTTCTTTACCGTTTGCTCTGAAATCATTATTAATAAATGAGAGGTATAACAGTTTGCTAATAAAAAGATATATAAATTAAGAATGAATGTCGATTCCAAACCTTTCGCCACAGTTTTTTATGGATCGGCTGCAACCGATTTGGACCACGTTTATATGTAGTTCGTAATCTAATAGTTAATCAGTATCTGGTCAGTGATCTTCATTAAACAAAAAGGCAAAAGAGTTGTCTCTTATGGGTTCATAAGCGCTACGAGTAGGGCTGGGTATCGTTCAAAAATTTTCGATACCGATACCGATACCTTGAGTTCGATACCGATTCCTGAACGATACTTTTTTCGATACCAATTTTATGAAATCAGTTTTAACAAGATTACATTATCTCAGAAAACTTTGGTTTTATTTTTTTCAGCTTGTTGACATTGATACAAAGACTCATCTCCTGATCCACTGCACAAAGGAACAAAATATATCTAACACAATAAATCAGTGCAAATAATTTTAATAAAGCTCAAACAGTTTTCAGTTTACACTAGTGTTTGTTCGTTTTAAAACGCATAGCTCAGACAGAATCTTCATTTCTATTCATTTATTCTAGGTTGTTAAAGACTTCAAGAAATTGAAAATATTTATCCACTTTCATAAGTAGGTGTTTTATTTTCTTTCACCATGTTTCATTATACTACAACACATAATTTAATAATGTCTAATTATTTGAATGCATAAAAAACTACTTAGTTTATTCAAATTTATTCTTAAAATGGCCTTATGATTAAATTATTTATTTTTCCTCAGAAATTCTGTGTTACGTATCTGGTTTTCAAATGAAGGCATAAAACATTAATTTCATTTATCTTTTAAATGATTGAAAATCAAACTTTATTCATTTATTTTGGCAAAAAAAAATTACTATAAAATTAAAACATGGAAGAAATGTGTGATCTTTACTTAAAAAAAAAAATAGAGTTTTAATAATTTTAATAGTAGCCTAGTAGTAGCAGTATGTACACTCTGCTGAATAATATTAATATATTTCTGCCGCAGTGTCTTCCAAGTTAAACCGAACTTTTATTTTGACGGGCTGCCGTGAATACCTTTACAGTTTTGTGTGTATATGATATGACGCTCGTGTTACTCAAATCAAACGGTAAAACGTTCATGGAGTGACTCTCAGAGCAGTTCTGGAGATGTTGTTCATGTGTTTATGTCCTTATTTAGTCAGACGGCAGACGCTGAAATCACCGCGAGCGTCACGCGTGCTTCAGTCTGTGTGTAGTAAACAAAACCACGCTATTAAGAGAGCAGACTGCTCCTTACGTTTTTGAACTGTTCTCGCGGATGTCAAACACTGATCAATCAGTGCCGCGTCGCTTCTAGTCAAACACACCTCGTGCTGCAGGCTTATTGCCTCACTGACGTTGATGAGATTAACCCCTTAGGTATCGAAATTTGGTACCGAACGACAAGACGTTTTTCGATACTCGGTGGAATCGAGGCAATTCGGTCGGTGCCTAAAAAGTATCGAACTCGATACCCAGCCCTAGCTACGAGACGTGCTTGTCTCAGACAAAATCATTGTTTGTTTGTTAGTAAGATTAACGGACACGCGTATTCTTTTTTTTTTAATAATTAAGATCTATTGTTTGCTTGACAGTTGTGAGTACAAAGACATGTAAAACAATGTCATGTTTGAGGGTGTTCGTACCATAGCGTTAGATATGTGGTACATACAGTAACGTACATATCTAAGGTTCCTGCTGACGCGATGCTATGGGCTTAGCTGTGAACGCTTTTACTCCATCTTAACATTTTACTTTACTTTTGCGAGTAATGTATTACACAAACAAGCTTATAGCTTACTAGCCAAATTAGTTACTAAAGAAATGCAATTTCTCCTCCACATAACTTTAGCTAAGTTAGTTAGCTACTAAATACATTTCATTTAATACCAATTATTTTCTATCATGTAATGCTTGATTACTACTGCAAATTTTAGTAGCAGTTTATGGATAACTTAACAGGTCATATCTTAATATCAGTTTTCCTTTAATATGCAAATTTAATGTGCATTGTTGTCACTCTACAGATTCCAAGAAGATCAGTGCTGAGCTAAAAAAAAGATGATCTGAAAAAGTACTGTCAATTTGCTTGTGACAAAAGGGGATACTTTTAAAACGTTATAGACTTATACATTTTATTTAAGGCTATGGATTACAGGTAATAATGATGTCAATGTACTTAGACCGATTGTTTTGCTTCATAAGACCTCAACGTATCATCAAGAGCCAGGGGTATTAATTTGTGTTTCCTGTATCTGCTTTTTTTTTGACTCTCAAAGCGACGGAACCTCTTCACTTCCATTTTATGAATCGCCAAGCACCATGGATTCAGTCACCTGCATCTTAAATGTCCTGAGGGTAAGTAAATTAACAGCAAATATTCATTTTTGGGTGAACTCTTTCTGTAATACAAAAACAATAATCGATGGAAATGTGATTTTTCTTTTGATTTAAAAATTGATACAATGTTGTCTCTGCTACCACTGCACCTCAGATCTCTGACCTCGTTGACATGAAGTGTGTTGCCAAAAGAGGGCTTCCTGTAATACCGATCACCCTTCTTTGAAGAACTTCATGAAGCTCATCAAAACATGCTTTGTAAGTATTGTTAATTTTTTTCTGTTATATAAAGATTATGTAAATTAAAGGCGTCATAACATACTTTTTTTTAGCTAAAATTTGTTTTATTGATCTTTTTCATGTCCAGGTTTCTGCTGAGGAGGACTCACACCAAAATGTTCCAGCTGGATTTCTCATGCCTAGAAAGCAAAGATGTGGCACAGCATCCCTTGTCTTTCCACCTCCATCTAGCCCCTGTAAGGAGTCATCACGGAGGGGAATCTTGGGACGGACAGTTTAGAGAACCTCCCTCAGGCCATTTGTTCTTGTTTTTGGATTGATTTAGGCCTTGCATCTTGATTAGTGCATGACCAATACATTACAGACATGTTATCTTTGTTTTATTAGACAAAAACTCAACATACCTAAAGTTACCTAAAATTTGTTGAATGGATTTTGAAAAATTATTTTAAATAAACTGAATTCTAAAAGTAAATCCTTGTTGTATGTGTTTTTGTCCTTGTTTATTGTGCAGCTGTAATTTACAGAATAATAATTTGGTAGAGATAATCCAGTCAAATTAAACTAATTAAATAGATATATTAAAAATGCAATTTGGTCTACTGAAAGTTTTAGTGCAATTTAATGTTTTGAGTCACCTTAACTGATAAATTTTAGTTATTGTAACAGATTGCTAGTACAATGAACTAACACTTTCCAATGTAAAGAACTTGAAATGTCTTGTTTGTTCAACAAGACAAAATCAACTTTTTTAGGGCAACGAGTTTCCATAAATTTTTTAAGTTCAATCAACCTGTACGGGCTTACAGTGTATCAGCCTTTTATCAGTTAACAAACATACCATGAAAATAGTTATTGGTGCATCCCTACTTGTATGAAACACAAAATAAGAAATTGAGAAGTGATGCACCAGAATGAATTTAAGAAAACACAGAAACAAAGTCTTTTTTTTTTTGCCTAAAAAAAAATCTAATAATGAACATAAATCAAAAATATACAAACATTTAAGTTGTGCATGTTTTTTTATATATATTTTTTAATATTTATATTATAATTTTTATAGCAGTTTCATAATGATATAATTGTTTATATTCAAATTTGTTGTTGCACTATGAGCATTTAAAGAGTGGTTGTAATAAAAACTTTCATGGCAGATTTAATTAATCATACATTAAACAATGAAGACAACAGGTTAAGTAAAAATATAATGAATATGTAATATAGTGCATAATAGGGCTGTGCATTATCGACAAAATAATCATATTGCGATTTTTTTATGAATTTGCAATAGCGATTTTATTTGCGATTTTGGCAATTGTTTTTGCTTTTTCAAACATGCTACATTCTAAATGTATTCAGTGCACAAGAAGTGCATAACAAAACATTTCACAATGAAATAACATGGTATTAACAGCTTGATAAACAAAACTGTAATAAATTGTCTTAAAACAGACTACATAAAATAAATTAAGATTAACTGACCTAACCTAAACACAAGTCTTGCAAATTACCTTGCTCTGTGACACATTCTCTCTCCTGAATCCAAAATACTCCCAAACGACTGAGGTAGAATTTCTCTTTGGCACAAAATAATTTTTATTCTGACCGGCATCCATATTTTGTATATGTTTTTTCCTCCCGTTCGCCTATTCTGTTCTCCCGTTTAGCTTCATCGTAATTTGCGCGGTGTGCTGAGTGAGCTCTGATTGGTTATCGTCTAAGGGTCCATTCACTTGTTGCGTCTTTTGTGCGCTCAAGTTTGTTATTTCAAATGCTCAAGTGACGTGGTGCGACGCGCTCATTTTTTTCCAGGCTATGGATACCCATTTTTAAATAAATTTAGTAGCAGAACTACTGCAAGCGATTTTTAGTGCTGGAAATCCATTTATCCTTTGCTGAAACTTCCGCGTCTTCATGGAGAGCGCAGGTCATGGTTGCTTAGCAACGGCAGACGCCTCCGGAGCACAAGCGCCTGAACGCTTTGGGGAAAAAAAAAAAAAAAAAAAAAAAGGAGAAAGCGGCGCACCTAGTGTTTTCCACGCGTTTTTAGGCCAACGGCCCTTTAAACATGCGCACAAGAACGTTGCGGTATTCTGAATTAAAATATAAATAAATTAATGAATAAAAATCGCAGCCTTATGCAGTTTAGAAATCGCATGCGCTTAAATCGCAATTGTTTTGCGATTAATCGCACAGCCCTAGTATATTTAACAAAATGCTCCTGTCTAGAGTTATTGTTTCTAGCTGACTATCCAGTTTATGGAAAATAACACAAGGAATGGTTTTACTGAGGTAAATGTAATGTTATGTAACACTGAAAGCTGTTTATTGACACTGAGCACATACATGAAACAAGATAGATTTTAGCAAGTTGCACGATCTCTTTCAGCATAACTTTTGTTCATTCATGTTTATTTCATGCTAAAGCTAGTAGTGAAGAGGATGAGATGATCAGTTCATATGCTGCTTGAACAGAGGCGCCTACAGTGATCTGTCACGCCACATTAAAAAGAGACAAAACCACATTTATTGTTTGAATTTTTTTGATCAAATTGGATAGGAGGTGCAACAAATAATATCTAGTGAAGTTCACGCATCAACAGATCAGTCTTAGAATTTAAAAATCGATACTGGTTCATCAAAATGAAGATCAATTAAAATCAAGGACCAATATTGTTAATCCAGCACTAGCCTCACAATATGCCATCAGAGAAGTGCTAATTAAATTTCACAATTAATGATTTCACACCTCCTAAATGGTTTCGCTCAAAACGGAAAATTCATTTTGCAGAAACTGATTCATCACTAATATTGTATAATCTCCAAGATGCTCTTTTCCATACAATGCCAGCATAGAGTGACCAAATGCTTTAAAACTATAAAAGTATCAAAAACCTATTCCATGGCTCATATTCCAAAGAAACCCTCTCTCAAACACTGCTCCACGATTCCTTGACACCTCTGGACTTCTCACTGTCTAAGTCCTCCCTCATGGACTGTTTTCAGCTTTTCCCCCCTCTTGGTTCTCTGTGGAAGAAACTTAGAGTGCTACTCTTCTAAAATTAGCCAGTAAAAGTGCACAAAACTAGCAATGCCAGAGAATGCCTTGAAAAGCAATTTCCTGCAGTTTTAGTGGGCAGACTTTGAAGATCATTCCATTATAGATTAAAAGGCACATTTACAAGTGCATGCAAAGAAAGACGTTTTTACCCCCTTTAACAAGCACAGACGAATGCACTGCAATGCTGTCAAAATGCCGTTCATTTTTTGGGCATGAAAGAATACCACAATAGCTCATTGTTTGAGATTTTTAGGAGTCAGAAAGTGTCTTTGTGCTATTAACAGAAACGTCAAGCTCTCTCTCTCTCTATATATACATACATATAATAAAGTAGCAAAATTTTGAAACTACACGTAGAAACTATGTGGTTTCTCCATTCACACGAGTCAGATTTTCAGGTAATCTTGGGTTGGCGTTAGTGAAACACAGTGTAAACACACATGTGGGACACAAAACCCTGTTTAAAAGAGCTTGGCCCATATTTCCTACATTATTATCTATATTTACCTAAATCTTAACTTTCTGTTTGTCTGAGAGGCTCAGTTTAGTTTAGCCTGTGTCTCCAAAAACAGCAGGAACAAGCCACAGATAGGAAACGTTCTTGTTTGTTGATGTTCTGTGTGTCCTGTATTTAGTCCTGATGTATCTGCTGTGTGTCACTGTAAACTTGAATAACCTCATTCATACAGACTATTACAACTATCATAGAGCCCTATGACTTCTGCAATGCAGATGGAATCACAGAATCCAGTCATGAAAACAGAATTTACTTTAAAACACAGAATGTCAAGGAATTTGGCCAAATTTGGATGAATAAATTAAAAGTAGGGCTGTGCAATGAATATGAAAATATGAATATTAATGCACAAAAAGACTGCTATTTAAATATGAAGTCTGCATGTGCGGCATGTTTTCTGCGTGAATAAGCGTCAGAGTTTCATCTACTGCATACTCAATATTCTCATTATTAACTCGTTACTAAATATTAACAACAATAATTACACTTCAGTTTATTAAAACATTCTTTATGTAGTCTCTGTTGTGCAGCACTTTGCTTGCCAAAAAAGAGGAATTGAACAAATTACATTACATTTTAAAAGATTAATTAAATTGTCAAAGGTTTATGCATTTATACTGATATATAGTAGTCAACATTTGAAGTGGATCAAAAAAGTTCAAAGTTGTCCTAAGACAAAAAACGAGTATTGTTTTGGTTTTAGGACAACTTTGATGAAAGGTTTTGATCCACTTCAAATGTTGACTACTGTATAAGAATTAGAAGTGACAACACAGAATTTCAAAAAAAAAAAAAAAAAAAAAGTTAATTTTAAT
Organism: Tor tambroides; assembly: GCA_021397915.2. NCBI lineage: Eukaryota > Metazoa > Chordata > Actinopteri > Cypriniformes > Cyprinidae > Tor > Tor tambroides. The sequence goes on along the minus strand of JAFVLL020017623.1, from coordinate 14,056 downwards.
AAATTAATAAATTAAATGTTGATTTTAATGAATTAATAACAAGTTTCATATATTCACTCGGTTAGACATCATTTTTGATTAATTTATTTAAACCACTAAAACAGATAACTTCCCCCAAAAAATAGAACGAAAAAATATGAAACTTGGGGGAAAAAATTAAACAGAATTTGGGAAAAAACTACTATCATGTAGGGATGGGCGATATATATCGCGCGATATGCATGCGCATCTCGTCAGTAAAGCCGGTTCCTTGATTAGCGCTAAATCTCCATCACCTGTTTTCAAATGGAGCGGCATTTAATACACAGAGCCGTAGATCACTGACAAGCTACGCAATATCGCGTTCATTATCGAAGGCGATTCATCTGCGATAATGAACGCGATATTGCGTAGCTTCTCAGTGATCTACGGCTCCGTGTACTAAACGCCGCTCCATTTGAAAACAGGTGATGGAGATTTAGCGCTAATCAAGGAACCGGCTTTACTGACGAGATGCGCATGCATATCGCGCGATATATATCGCCCATCCCTGCTATCATGACATAAAAATCCTTTATGCTGGTTGACGAGGGAGTTTGAAGACATTGCACTTTCTAATTCTGCAATTTGCATAATACAGTGCCGTTAGTTTCCTTAATTTCCATATAAATTTTAACGGACACTTTGATAAAGTAGTGTGATTTAAATAAACTGTTAACAAACTGACCAGCAGCATCAAATTATGACCGTTTTTAAACAATGTGTATGAGTGATGTCAAGACACGGAGTGACATTTGAGCCTTAATATGAGCAGCAATTCTAAATTAAGGCAGAGATCTATGAGGCAAGAAACTGCACTTTGAAATATACACAATGTTTAGCCATAAGACATAAATATCACACATTCAAAGTTACATCCAATCTGGCAATGCCTGTCATGACTTGCAAACCCTGTAACTTTCACATAACCTGCACAAACATACCAGACAAAAAGAAAGCAGCTGTTTACATAGAGAAATATCCACCCACATGAATAACGTTGGTGACCCACAACCAGAAGTTCATCCACCCAGAACAGATTTAGACAACTTCAACAAAACATTTTGTTTGTTAAATCAAAATTACAATCTGTGGTCATCAACAGCATGCCATTGAGCTTAACCTTTAACTTTCTTGTAACAAGATGTTAGCATGATTGGTCAGTTATGGTTATGATTGGCCAGAAGAAATAAAGACCACAAAAATAACTCACAAGTAAAGAACAACAGAGTGAACTACATTCATAGTCTTCATATGCTCAGTCTATGTAAAATAAGATGATGGATCATTGATCATAAAGTCGTAGACGCTCTTCTTAGCATGCTAGAGGACTTCCGACAGGACATATGCTCTCAATCAACTTCCTTTCTAATTTGGGCTTGAATAAACAAAGAACATGTGTCTGTGTATTTATCTTCTAAACTTGCACTGTAACAAACAAAAAAAACAACAACTTCTGATTCAAATGATTCTGTAGGCAACAGATGCTGTGTGACAAAGATGAACCGAATGAGAGACTGAAAAGTCAAGCATTTCAAAACAGGACAGCAGAGGACACAGACATGATGGAGTGAATTACATAAGGAAACTAAACTTCTGGGTCATGTTCCCACACTCATGCATCTTACTCATTTATTTTCCATATAATTATTATACATACAAACTGAAAACATTCCTTCAATCAGAGGAGAGAAAAGACAGTGACCTTTCAAAAGAAACTGTTAGATGTTCTTGAAGTAACTTACATAAATTTGATAATTACATGGAAGCTGTTTAAAATAAAAATATTTTTCCCTATTTATTTTTAAACTTAATAAATGACCAAAGTCAAAAACTAGCATTCAAAGGTTTAGGGTTAGTATGACTTTTTTATATATTTTTGAAAGAAGTCTCTTTTGTTCACCAAGGCCGCAAATATTTAAAAAAAAAAAAAAATAAATACAGTAAAAACTGTCATATTGTGAAATATTATTACAATTTAAAATAACTGTTTTCTATTTGAATATATTTTAAAATATAGTTTATTCCTGTGATACAAAGCTGAATTTTCAGTATCATTACTCCAGTCTTCAGTGTCACATGATCCTTCAGAAATCATTCTGATATGCAGATTTTCTGTTCAAGAAACATTTATTATAATTATCAATGTTGAAAACAGTTGTGCTGCTTCATATTTATGTGAAAACTGTGATACTTTTTCAGGATCGTTTGATTAATGAAGTTCAAAAGAACAGCATTTATTTGAAATAGAAAACTTTTGTAAAATTACAAATGTTAAAACTGTCAGTTTTAGCAGTAGCATAATATTATACCACACAATACACACAAAAAAAGTGTTTTTGTGCAAGGACTCAGTTCATTAAAATTAACATTTACATGAATTGCTTTAATGAACTGATTTGCCAAAATGAACTCGATTTCCCAGCAATGCTTACTTAAGGAACATTTTAATAACAGGCATTTTATAAGCTCACTCAAATGGGCGGCTGTGTGTGCAATACAAAATGACCAAAAAAACATTAGCATATTGTCTTACATACTGTCTTGCTACTTACTGAAAAAATAGTGTGTTATTGGAAAACCTAAGCTATTTTGAAAACAGCCAAGCTAATGTCACGCTACTGAAAAATGTAGTTAGATTAACATTGCTACTTTTAATTAGTTCCTCCTCCCCAACATTGAGGATCCGTCACATTCATTTCCTCTGACCCCAGATTAGTCATTACCCAGAGATCTGGGGGAGGGGCCTCTGGCCATGCCTCTGGCCAACTGCAGGTCAGGACAGGTGCACATCAGGTGGGTCTTTCCCACAGTGCTCTGGAGTGGAAGTCCCCAGTGTCTGTCTCAGCAGGGGTGAGATCTGCTTCTGGGTCTTAAGTGAGCATTAGAGTGGCCTGAGTCAGTGTCTGCTACATCAGATCAAGTCCATGTCTGGCTGAACTCAAGAAAGGAAATGAACCCAGACTGCCTGGGCCGCTTTGCTCTCATCTTTATAGTGCATTTAAATAAAGGAAGTCTCCACTGGTGACCTCTCTGAGTGAAAGAGAGAAGAAAAAGAAAGGAGAAATACAAAGTTTTGTGAGTTCTCAGAGCTCCAGGGGGAAGTTTAAAGAAACCGTTTTGTCCATGTATGTTAAGAACATTGCTGTAGAAGAAACAAGTTATTCAAAAACCCTTTATTCTGTAGCCTAGTGACGATAAACAGAGAGAAAAGAGTTGGGAACGCTTCCATTTTTTTAATGATTTACTGCAACATGCCTTGCACAACCAGTGAAGTCTGATTCCAGAAACAAATGACTTAGTTCTTTTAGTGATTAAAGGACTTAAAGTCCAAAAGATTCCTGAATGAATGACTCTTATCAACCGGTGCTTTTTAGTGAAATCAAACAGATACTTGGTTATATATTACGTACAACTAACTGTATTATGTTCTTGTAAGACTTAAAGGGATAGTTCATCCAAAAATGAAAATTACCCCATGATTTATGCACCCTCAAGCCATCCTAGGTGTATATAACTTAAGTTATATTAAAAAAAAAAAAAATGCTCTTCCAAGCTTTATAATGGCAGTGGATGACGTAGGGAACGCCACTCTCTCGTTAATGCGCATACGAAAGTGAGCGGAAGCTAGAGATTACGGTTCATAAGGTTTTAAATATGGATATTGTTCTTACACAAATGCATCGATTAGTTTCAGAAGGCCTTTATTAACCCCCGGAGCCATGTGGAGCACTTTTTATGATGGATGGATGCACTCTTTTGGGCTTCAAAATCTCAACAGCCATTCACTGCCATTATAAAGGTTGGAAGAGCAAGGGCATTTGTTTAATATAACTCTGACTGTATTCATCTGAAAGAAGAAAGTCATATAGAATGGCTTGAGGTAAATCATGGGGTAATTTTCATTTTTTGGTGAACTATACCTTCAAAGCAGCCGTAGTTACTGACTTGTTTTTAATTTGATAATATGTTGTTTCTGTTAGTAGTATTTTATAAAAAAGGAATTAATGTTACCACATTTTTTTGGTTTAGTATTGTTATTTCATATATAGTTAAAAATCAATTCCTGAAATGTATTTGTCACCTCTAAAAAGAACTGTTTTAAATTTATCATCATCTGGCAATGTCATGGTCTTTTTTTTTTAACATTTCTTCCATAAAAGTACTAAAAGAACCATTAATGGTACCATTAAATAACGAGAACTATCAAAAGAAACTGGAAACAGAATTAATAAAGCCTCATTTCACCCAAAACTGAAAATTCTGGCATCATTTTCTCCACTCTCATGTTGTTCCAAACCCATAAGACTTTTGCTCATTTTCAAAATACAAATGAAGATTTTTTAATAAAACCTGAGAGATTTCTGTACACCACTGAAATCCACTCCAGCAAAACTCTGATGCTTAAAATAATTCAGAAAGACATGGTAAAAGTAATCTATATAAATCGGGTGGTTTACTCCAAGTCAAATAATTAAAAATATCTTCATATGTGTTTCTAAGATGAACAGTAGTCTTACCGGTTGGAACAACATTAGGGTAACTAAACAAATGGCAGAATTTGCATTTTGGGGTGAACTATCCCTTTAAATTTGACTCCCATGACTAGTTGTGTATATTTACTACAATTAGCCACCAACTAGTGCATGAAAATTAGGCAGTGCGCTTTTCATTTTTATCGATGATGCTGACAAACATCCAAAAAGACGACGCAGAGGTCAGATGTCTGTTATATATGTGGGCTCAAGCTCTGCTGTGGATACATCAAGAATAAACCAGACTTTAAATGTCCTTGATTTTTTTGGAAGGCGCTGGCATCCATAAAACACAGTCCTATCCGTTGTGGTTTAAATGTGGTTTTCTTGGCTCCTAAAGTTGAGTATCCCTACTTTGGAACAATCCCTCGTTCACACTGACTCACCGTCTATCTGTGTGACCGTGTCTATGTCAGGAATGCTGGGGACTCTCAGGTACCGCCCAGCGAGCGTCGCTTGTTACGGGCTTACTCACGCTCAGGTTAGGAGAAACTGTGAGAAAGCACCTCATTGTTCGACATTCACAATGGTCACTATGAGCGCTGAATGGCACTCACAGCTACGAGCAAAGAAACTAATTAGCATAATAGTACAAATCCTGCTGACCACTTAAAAGCTTGTGCTGTCGCAAGAAAACACGACTTACGTAATCCACGACTTGAAGCCAAGCCGTCAAGAGGAGTAAAACTTTACATGCATGAATGGTTTGACCACATTCCAGGCTTTTTACCAAAACAAGAACGGCTAAATTGTCGCTGTTTATGTAGTGATCGAAGGTGTCAAAATCTGTATTCTACTTAGTAAATCTGATCACTAAAAATCAGTGTTAGCAACCATAATACCTGCTTTAGCAAAAGCTGTCATAGACTGAAAACAGCTTGAAAGCTGTTCTTAGAGTTTAACTATGCATTGCGTCTTCCTTGCAGGCATTATGGACTATGGTTGTGTAACTGCAGAGATGGGAAGTATGCAAATATTGCAGAGCAGTGTTCATACCTTTAAAGCACGGTAAGAGAAGCGTCCTATCTGTGGATGTGGAAAGATGAGCACGGCCCAGCCTGCTGAGGTGCCTCTCTCTGTGTTTTGTTTCTTTTCACGTGGCTCTTTTATCTGTGTGACATGCCCTCCATACCAACAGACTGTGACCTGCTTTCTATAGGCTGCAGTCCCTCTGAGAACAGACTGATCTGAATACTCAAATGAACAGTGAAGCCTAGTTTACAAAAAAAATAATTTATAGTTTTAATCTATAGTGAAGAGATGAGTCAATTTTGTTAAAAATCAGACAAACTGTCTAGGATGACTTCGAAAAAATAGATTTTTCAGAAAATTCTAAATGGCGGGAAAATTTTAAACGTAAAGTGAACAGATTTGGTATGAATCGGGGGAAAAATGTTTCCACCCTTCTGGTTCAAATGTGTTTTGCATAAACATGAGCACAAGCTTGAGCTGTTGGTGGCGCTAGAGAGTCCAAGTTAGAGACTCCATATTTTCTGTGTTTAATGTTGAGACTGTTCTCCATCTGTGTGCCAAATTTCATAACTTTCCTGCAAGTGGTTCTATGGGCTGCCATTGACTGAATTGCGGAAGATGAAGAAGAAATCTAACGTATACAGAGATGCCTACCCATATTTGGTGCTTGGGACCTAATTAATGTAAATGTCTACAATATAACTTTTGATCAATTTAATGCATCCTTGCTGAATAAAAGTATACATTTCTAAATAAATAAAAACATACAGACACAAAATTTTTGAAAGGTAGTGTATGTATTCTTGATTTTGTGTAAAGTCCAGATCTTAACATCTTAAGCGATTAGAGGTCGACCGATTGATTGGTTTTGCCGATTAATCAGCACCGATAGTTGATTGCTGGAAAAAAATCCAGTTGATTAATCAATATTGGCCAGTGGTCCAACCTAGCTATCGGTATTGGTAAAATCCACTATTGGTCGACCTCTATAAGTGATGTCACTTAACAAATGTTAGCGAACAGCAAAATTATTTTTCAAGTTCAAGTCCACCAACGTTAATCTGATTTGTTTGTCAAACAAAATGGCAGATTCGGCGTTATGATCACCTGCCAATCAAACTCCTGGCGAAAGGTCAATACAAAAAAAAAAAAAAAAAAGGTCCTGCCCTACATTTTATCCTGCCGAATATCTGGTTTAACTCAGAAATGGGTCAAATTATGGGGACTTTAAATACAGAAATCATTCATTATCAACAAGATTTTGCAATTGCACAATTGCAAAACTAATACATAGGGCCACATTTACTAACGGCTTGCACCAGTGCAAAACTGTCTTTTGGTGTTAAAATAGTACTGTCAGGATTTACTAAAGACGCACAGTGAAGAATTAGCGCTGAAAAGGTGTGGACAGTTATTTTTGCGTCTGACTTTATTGAATATGCATTTGTAGGAGTTTCCCTTTCAGACGCAAAATTTATGGGAAGAGAGCATTAAAACGAATCACACAACGCGATTTACGTTTGCGCTATTCCAATTATTTGTATTTGCGCGATTATTTAACATCCCCACAAAAAAGCGTGTCTTCAAGCAGGCGCTAATTTGCGCTACTCTTGGTAGATTGCGCTGGTCATTTTGAAAATAATCTGGCTCCATCTGTGTTCTTTAATGTCCGCACTCCCATCTGTGCTTTTATGCAATTGTGCTCTAACACTAATTTGCCCTGTTTAGCAAATCTGGCCCTAATTCTGTTACTTAATCAACGAGACACAAATATCCAGTGCCAGTCTCAAAATTAAGACTAAATATATCAGCCTATTACTAGTACCATCCATTTTATAGAGCAGTTACTGCAACCAAACACGCATTCTCAGATATTGAAATGAAAAAGTATCTAGCACACATTCAACAGTTCAGCAACAGGATGCTGATTTGTCTTTAAGGGTGCATTGGGATTTACAGGAAGAGTCTGAGTCTCTCCACAGGAAACAACTGTCACTCTCTTCCCTACCATCAAAACCAGCAGCCTTTCCTGTAGAAAGTTATCTTCAGACCGCAGCGGCTCTATCACACACATCAGTGTGTACTGGCCCACGCCAGGGAAACGGTGACAACATAATAGCTGCACACAGGGGCCATGTTTGGGACTCTGTGTTTGTATCTGTGTGCTTCAGAACACAGCATACAATCACGCATCACATGATCCTGTTCACACTGTATTTTCGCCTGACCACAGAAATTGTGGGCTGAATCTCCCTGCATCGCTCTGCAAGTATGTGCTAAATTCATACTCTACATTCTGCTGGATTTTAACCCCTAACTGACCGATTCTCAATTGGGGTCACAGGAATTTGAAACCCGTATTACTATGCAATGCTTCCTTATGACTGATTACTCGACTGGATCTACCGGCAATCCAAGACAAGTCACCAGACAATGTGAAGCAGGAACATCCACCTCGAAAAAACAAACAGCACAAGGAAAAACTGGGACACAGAGAATAAAGGGATGTGGGTGGGAAGTGAGGGAGCTTGTACCTTGTCTCTGGATAAAGATTCGCAGCAGGGGGTGTGCGGTCGACACAGCCTTGCTGAAGTTCTCGTCGTTATTGATGGGAAGGAGGTCTCCGTGAACGTCAGCATATCCAATCATCACCTCCATGTTTGCAATCCGGTGGATGGTCATGATGAGTTTGTAGAATTCCTCAAATTTGCCGGGTTTTAGCCGATCCACTGAAAACCTCCGGAACTCTGCTTCATACTGCAAAAGAAACACAGAAGTCAATGGTATCAATGTAGTAAAACAGTACTATATTAATATTTAGAATAATTTATATTTATAAGCTTCCAAACTTCTGAATGATCTTTCTAGTCATTTGTTACTAGATAAGGATTAGTGGCCAACCAAAATATCACCAAAGCTGATATATTCATCAATATTTTTCTTTTGTTGGCATCGGCCGATAAGTTTTATTTTTTTCAGCCAATACATGTTTTTTATTTTGACAGTGCTGGGACTTATGGCTTTTTTTTTTTTTGCTATATTTTTTCAGTAAACTGTACAAAAAAAAAAAAAAAAAGCCATATATGAAAACATATTATAGCATTTGCCTTTCCAATCATATACCTTTGGGATTCAGCAAATATGCAGTTAATAAATATTTAATTCCACAAACTTTAGTAAATTAGATCCTCTGAAGTGTGAATCTGTAGTCTGCATAAGAACATGAGGAAAAAAAAAAAAGTTTTGCTTAACTGATATAAAGGTGAAATAAAATTTAACATGAAAATTAGATGGAAAAACTTAAAATTATTTCAGTTGCAACATTTATTTTTCTTTAACATTTAAATTTTTTAAGTTCAAGGATTTAAAATTACTAGCAAAAATCTTAAACTGAAACTACAATAAATCAAAACTAAGAAATATTATTCAAAAATGAATAGAAATGGGAAAAGTACATAATAAAATTACATGAACATGAGAAATTAACATTAACATGATTAAGAACAAGAAAAAGTCTTACAACTTTTCACGACTGAGAAAGAACACGACTTATGGTAATTCGAAACTATTTTAAGTTTTGGCGAACTGGTGACTAATTCATATGAATTCGTACAATCTCATTTCTGCGTTTCCATCCGATTGTCTTATGACCCACTGACGGTTGGGTTTAGGGGTGGACCTTAATGCTTAGTTTCTACAAAACATATGTTTATGTATGAATCACATTCAAATTCATATGAAAAATTGTCATCTTTTAAAACAGTTCCATTTTCATGAGATCAGGCTGGTCGACCACTAATAAGGGTTTTCAAATTCTGACTGGACTGATAATGAATCAATTCAGCTAATGCTCTGAAACGAAGCAACTTAAAAGAACAATTCAGACACCATTATTGACAAGTTTTATTTCACAGAAAGCACAATAGAACTTTTGACCAAAGCATTACTAGAAAAATAGGATGTTCACTATAGAAATTTCCAGTCTTGGAAAACTTTTCCCATGACCATGGGAACCACAGCTGTAAATCTCAAGGTTAAACCACACCATCCTCATCCTATCCAGTTTCAACTTGCAACTCCAAGTAGACATAATACATCTCACCACCTCACCAAAACTGCAGACTTATTTCTCTTATTTTTACTTACTAGTCTCCGATTAATCTACTTAGCCTTCAGACGTGTCAGGAATCACAAAAAACTGACGCTGAGAGATAAAGAGTGTTTTCAGCAGGCCTCTAACAGTCTGTTCGGCTGTCTTGGCAGCTCTGATGTTTGTAATGAGGAAATGGAGGCAAACAGGGACCTGAGACACAATAGAGAGACGCACAATGCAGGGTGATGAGTAAGCATAGCAAACCTCCAACAACACACACGAACGGATATCACCCCGTCACTGCAGATGGACAAACCCAACAAATCTAGGAGCCTATGAGATCGGTTTTATTCTTCCCAAATTCCGTTTTTTTTTTGTTTGTTTTTTTTCAAAATTCTGTTTTTTCCGTTTTAATTATTCTGTATTGCGGTTTTTCCATTTTAATTTTTCTAGACTCTGTTTTAATGGTTAAATGAAATTTTAGTCATTAAAAAGCATTTCTAACTAATTGAATTCATGAAACTTTCACAATATAACAACAATTTATTAATAGTTTAACAAAAATTACATTTTTAAGGCCCTATGAAAAACTTTTTTTTTTCTTTTCTCAAATTTAGCGTTATTTTTACCCAATTCTGTGTTTTCCATTAATTTTTTGGACTCCATTTAAATAAGTTTCATTAATTTTTAATAATCAAAAGCATCTCTAAATAATTGATTTTAAATTAAATAGTATTTTGTGGCTTAATATTCACAAACACTAGTCCATATCGTGTTTTGATTGAAGTGTACTGAACTACTTTTGATCCATTCATCCAAAATTTGGCAAATTCCGTGACATTCCACGTTATACAATAAATTCCATTTTTATGACCTGGATTCCGTGATTATGTACACGTTTTCCATATCGCGGAAATCATAGGGCCCTACAAATCTCCTCTCTCAGAACAAACACTAAGATCTGTTTACACAGGACATGTTACTGTTCCTCTGCACTGCTTTATAAGTGTTTTTATATGCCATTAACAAACTATTAACATACTATTATTTGGAATGTACTATTAATAGACAGCTAGTATGCAAATTGAGTATGCTAGTATGCTAAAATGCGGATCAGAGTTGTTGTAATCTATAAGCATGAAATATTTCTTCAGTCCAATCAAAACAAACCCCTTAAGAGACACACTCTGCCCTCAAATTCAGAAGGAGGCAATTGTCCTTTGGAGGCATATCACCATCACTAACAGGGTCAATCTGAGGTTATGTCTCTGATCATGTGACTGCCATGCAGATGCGAGTCTTGACTCAATGCGTGGGTCGTCTCATCCAGCCTGAAAAACACAGGCCTCGCTTTGTCTTTCGCAGCAGCGGTTGAAGTTGCAGCATCCCAGCATTCAATCGTGGACTGTGCTGCTCTATGTAATTATGCCTCTAGGATGAGAGTCCCCCATTAGCCAATGGCAGCCTGTCATTAGCACATGAAATATAAATGTGAAGCAGCAGAAACACACTTGGAGGGTCTCTGTGGTGGCAGGTGTGTGATCAAGTTGACTACGTGTGAAAATGTGCCCAATTGCAGACACACGCAAACATCCATCCCACTAGCTAAGTGTGAGGATTTAACCCATTCATCATCTCCAGATGAGACATCAAAGATGCTGCTGCGCTGACAGCAAAAAAAAAAAAAAAAAACTGTTCCATTCCAGTTCTAGGAAATGTTTTTGTTTTTTAATGTGAAGAATATTTTATTTCAATATGACATTAAACGAGTGATATCCTTCTGTTGTAGTTCTTTCCCTGAGGCCAACTGATAATGTTAGTCAAGTTTTCTTCAGCTGTAATTTAGCTTTACTAAATATGCTGCTCAAATGGTTCAAGTCAGAGTGAAATTATCAGGTTATTTAAAGCCAGAAATGTTTGGCTAACATTTTATTTAGCGAATTATAAGGGTTTTGCCACTTCTTAGACTTATTAGCAGTCATATAGCATGGCTGTAGGCACAAGATAGCATTATTTCTTGTGTTTCTGGCTGTTTATTTTAATAATTACACGAAAAACAGAAAAAAGAAAAAGACAACGTGTCCAAAGATAATGATGATTAGTGGTCGACCGATATATTGCTAAGACCAGTATATCGGCCGATAAGTTCTTATGTTTGGTGTTCGAGGTGGGACTTTGAGTTTCTTCTGCTGGACACAAAAGAAGATATTGATGGTAGCCATTGTCTTCCACATGATTTTTCTCCATATTATGGAAGTCAATGGGTACCGCCAACTGTTTGGTTACCAACATTCTTTAAAATATCTTCTGTTGTGTCTAACAGCTGAAAGAAATTAATAAAAGTTTGGAACAACTTGAGTTGTTCCAAAGTTGAGTTGGTGAGTAAATGATGACAAAACTATCCCTTTAATAGCCGTAATGACAGTGACAACTGATAATTTACCCCAGATCATGAAACTTAAGGGAAAATGACAAGCGTCTTCCCATGACAAAAAGTGTATCATTCAATGAGTGTGTATATTTGATGTTAAATGTTGATGTTAAAATTGTTTAAGTTTTGCTTGTTTGATTATACTGTTGTCTATTTTGTTTCAAGTGCAAGTGCTCTTCTGATTGGTAGTGATTTGTAATTGATTTCGACGCATCTTGTGTCCTTATCACGTCTGGTGTCTTCAGACAAATTGCTATTCTTTGGAATCTTATCATGTCTGGTTAGAACACAGTGTAAATCTGAATCCACGCTAACAACTCAGTGTTCATCCATGTGCAAACTCAAGCCCAAACACAATAACATGACCTCAAATCATTGAGAGCACAGGCCTAAACACAGCCCAACCTGCCCAATTTCTAACATCAAGTCCTGAGTAATATGAGAACAGCAAAAAACCTTTATCAGTCCTCAAACCCTGACAGGTTCAGGCAAGTCAAAACACCACAGTACAGCCAGATACACAACTCTTTGTGTTCAATACTTCTGTGACATTAAACAGTACCCAAAAGCCAATCTTATCAAATGTCAGTATAGCGTTCCAAAAAGTACATTTCCAACTGAGATCCAGCTAGGTCAGTGGAAAACAGCAGTGAAAGAGCAGTTGGGGGAGTGTTTCTGGAATATGTACAAAGCCTTAGACACATCAGTGGGTTTTCTTTAGATATAAAAGCACTGGGAGACAAAACCAGCTTCTCACAAAAGAAGTTGAGAAACCCCCTCATGCATTCTTATCACCAGCAGAGTTCCTCTCCAAACCCTGATTGTGATGTACAGGAACTGGATGATGACATCATAAAGAACTCTACGTGTGATACTGAGAGATTAGTGACGTCACAACAGTGATTCAGCGCATGACTGGGGAGTAACGCATCCTTTGTAATGTTGACGCAGATGTGGTTGATACACAGTGTTCCAAACATCATAGTAGGAGGATTTTAGATAACAGCTTCATCAGCATTCTTGCCTCGCAGGTTGTGGTTTCACACATCCATCCACTGATGCTTTTGTTTGGGGGGCGAGTATCTGTTCTTTCAGGTTTCGGTGGGAGAGCGGGTTGATCCGCAGCCCTCCAACATTCATATGGAGGTATCTGGCTCTTCCAAGAGAGAAGAAGCGTAATGGGGCGCTCTCGTCTTTACAGACCCCAAACAGTGGCTCCTTTCATTGACAACAGTAGCAGAGCTTTTCAGCCCCTGTTATGAATTAGAGCACAGCTGAATAATAGAGGCGAATAATCAGACAATGGCAACGAAGTCTGGATCTGGGCACGTTGCCCACACATTCCAGCAATTAGGACCATCACATCCATAACCACATTATAAAAGTTTGTCTAGCCAAAGCCTAGTCCAAAAGGCAGCCGAGCTTTTTCAGCCACTCTTGAATATAGAGTAAATAAAGTGACAGACGACTCAAATGGAAAAGCAGAGGCATGTAATGAATCATCCAGGTCCAATGGGTCTCAGTGACAGCACTTTGACAGATACTGTCTCCATCAGGCTGCAACAGATGTATAGTCCACAGCACCATTAGCACGCGTGGTGACAGAGTTATTTCTATTCGTGAAGGGTTGGTTGAAGCTTTGTCAGGTGTTTCCCCAGGCAAATTGAACAATTACTGTATATGAAAGGTCTGTATGACTCCACTTTGAGTGATGATAAATCTATCATCATGATATAAATGAAACTCGCGCTATTCTTCAAGAGAACTATTACAATAGAATGATAGACACAAACACATATAAACCAATAGACAGATCATAGATAGATAGATAGACAGATAGATAGATAGATGACAGAAAACAGTTAGATAGATAGATAGATAGATAGATAGACAGACAGACAGACAGACAGACAGATAGATAGATAGATAGATAGATAGATAGATGACAGACAGACAGATAGATAGATAGATAGATAGATAGATAGATAGATGACAGACAGACAGACA
>JAFVLL020017622.1:6236-20289 GCA_021397915.2 Tor tambroides | reverse complement strand
ATGCCTCAGGATTTATCTCTCTGTCTTCTGCTAGCCATCACTCACTCCCTTAGAGAGAGAAAGAGGGGGAACAGAGAGATGGAGGAAAGAATAAGAAATGGACAAGAGGAATGGGACACTTTACAGACCACATGTGGTCTGGTGCAGCGTGCTTTTTATTTTAGAAAAGAGAGATGACTATTGTGACACTGAATTAATAAAATGTTTTCTGCCATTTTACTAAAGAAATTAGATATTTGAAAATATTTATTAGTAAAATAAGTGTTACAAAAACTACTAAAAATCATACAGAAGTATTATTTTAAATAAAAAATAAATAAAATAAGTAATATTTAAAAAATGAAATATATAAGTAAAATAAGTAGTATTTTAAAATATTTCATCATTTTAATCATCAGAGCCATTTGAGAAACATTTAAAATATTATCTTTAAAATATCATGTAGAAAATCTATTTACTAAAAAAAAAAATCGAAGTATTTGGATTATTATATATGTAGACATAGATTGATATAGATAGACAGACCGATAGATAGACATATAGATATATAGACTGTATATAATAACTTTTATAATACTTTTAGTAATTTTTTTTATATTTATCTATTTATTTATCCGTTATGTCTCTGTCTTTATTTCTTTACATATAAGGCATAGAATGAATGTACGAAAGTTGTAAGAAATATACAAAGTGCAGCAAATTATGTAAAAATGATTGGAAATGTACAAAAGTTTGTGATATAAATAAATAATGAGTTTGTGAGGGTGTATCCAAGGCTAGAGGACCGGGTTTGTGTCCCTCCAGCCCTCACAGGGATTAATCACTGGCTGTCTCTATTAGTCAATCCTCTCTGGGGACAATGTGGACACCTACACCACACTGCATGCACACATAATGGAGCGGTCTATAGGAAAAACATTAGGCCTCCACACTAACACACTCACACAGATGTATGTGAAGCTTTGACATGGCCTCAGGTATTTGCAAGCCCATGTCCACTCACGTACACACACCCTTTCACTATATAGGCATTCATCAGTCTGTGCTCACAGACAGATGATTTAGTGTGTGTTCTTTTGTGTGAATCCTCTCTGTTAATATCAAAGCTGCCAAATGACCAGCTCTCTGTTTGTGAGTGTGTGTGTGTGTGTGTGTGTTTTTTCAGGGAGACAAGTGACAGGGAGGTGGTTTAGGTCCCGACAAGCGCTTGACCAAACCATCATGACTCCATTACTGAGCCCATTGATTGTGTACGGATGAATTAAAGAGCCAGTTTCAAGAGGCACACACTCATTTTCTCTTCACACACGGACAGAGGGGCACACATACACACAATCACACGCTCTGTTAACAGATCCCATCATGCACACATAACAGAGTCAGAGTAACACTCTGTCAGTAAACCATCTGACATGTCAACAGACAAAAAAGGAAAGAAATGAATTAAATACACAAGAAAATACAGTACATGCACTGATACAGTCACAATTTACATTAGTGTTCATGTTACTGTGTTTAAATAGTATATTTTAGATTTTACCTGTTAACAATGTATAAACGTATGAGTAAAAACTCAAAAGAATAAATAGAGCTAAATGATAATGACTCTGTGTGAACAGACTCATATGTCAGGTTGTGTGATTTCATGTTGCAAATGGTCACATAAGAGAAAGAGTTAGACTGAAGATTTATCTGCTTTAGAATGGGTCTGGACCTCTCTTTGTTTACTCTTGCAGATGGTGATTGCTTTGGCACAACTCAAATTATCTTGTCAGGGCAATAAAGCTGACCGCTGCTGAAGAGAGGAGCAGAGAGAGGGAGAAAGGGAGATGTGGGTATACCGAATTACAAACAATAATATATAAAAAAGAATATTCACGAAAGAAACCTTTCAAAAAAGTACATTCGTTTTATATAAAATCAACATTTACAAAAAAAAAAGAAAATCTAAAAAATATGACCAAAAATCTGCATTTTACCAAAGATGTAAGAAATTCTAAAATATTTACTAAAAATTAATAAATTAAATTAGTATTTAAATATATATACCTTTACATTTCTAAATTTCTCTTTTATTTCTTTATGTATTTATATAGTATATTATTATTTATATTATTAGTAGTACATAATATATACTGTATAATAATAATAATACACACACATATATCAAGAAAGAAAGAAAGAAAGAAAGACAGACATAGGTGAGAGGAGATAAGACAGGGAAGAGCACGGAAAACAAATAAAGGGCCAGAAAATGAGAAATAGATGTGCAGGATGTTGCTGGACAGAGACTGGAAGGGAGGGGAGAGAGGGGCAAGCGAGAAAAGGGTGGTGAGAGAAACAGAGACACACAGAATTGTAATCGATTACCTATTTTTCAAAGTCACTTAAAGTGTCTAGAGTGTGGGGCCGTTAAGTAGTGGTGCTGGAGAACAGGAGATGGGTATGCGTAGGCACGCATGACTGGGGAGAGGAGAGGGAGGAGGTGGAGAGATGTATGGGGGTGGGAGGGGGAGTTTTGGGGATGCTAACACTGACCCTTGCTAGCTCCTCACTGATGAATCTGTGCTCTTGCAGGAAATAGTTCTGACAGGCCAATATGTGAGCGGAGGATATGTGCCCCCCGGAGGGACTTTGCCGCATGTGTGCCCGTGTGTGTGTCAGCGTTTACATGTGTTTGCGCGAATGTTTGTCTGCTTGAGTGTGTGTGTGTGCATAGACTGGACCGTTAGCGATCATCACCCTCTCAAACGGCACACACATCATGTCAAGACAAACACAACAGTGCCCTCTGAAGTCAAGGACGGGCTCATACTGAGCCCAGGGCTTTATGTAGAGAGAAGAACCAGGATTACAGCCCTGCTGCGTGTGTGTGTGTGTGTATGTGTGTGTTTGTACATCTGTTTGCAGCCTGCCCTCAAGTTACCTCATCATCTCGAGAAAAGATGCTCGCTAACCCCTGCTGCAACAGATCAATAGCTGCCTCCCAGACATTACAACCGAACTGCAAAACACCAGACGTTTGTTACACACTTACACACTTTGATAATTGGACACTGCTGTGAAATGGATGGGGATTTTACATCTTTATGTCTGTTAAGCCCATTAAATCAAATATTATCAGAGAACTGAGAGTGTAAAATAGCAGGACGTGACCACTATCTAAAACCATTTACGTTATTTGAAGAAAGTGTATAAATCTTATTCGTAAATGATTTAGTATGTGCTCATCTCTGAGAATTTCCAAAGGCAGAATTTCCAAAGGTGTGATTTCCTCACTTCCTGTTTGTGTATATATTTGCGCTTTGAGTTAGGTAAGCAGACTTATCATGTGACTTACAGCTGTAGTCTGTCGGTAACAGTGAGTTCATCCAGGATATCCTGTTTGAGGGAGGATCTATTGTCCTAGAGGGCTAAAAATAGTCACTTTGATTGGCTAGTTCCAGATCTGAGAGATTGAGAGATATAAGAGTGAAACAGGAAGTGTTTTTTCACTCATTTACAGAGCCGCACGTTAGATAATTCACATGCTAAAGATGTGTTAGTTACTCACAGGCAGCCATGACACACTCACCCACCCACACGGATGGACTTTTGTAAAAATAAACACAGCCATGTGTTCAGATGTGAACGCACGTACACATACCTACTTGTTTATGATAAAATGGCTGTTTGTGTTTATGTGGATATCCTATAAAAAGCCTCAAGAAGATTCCAAAATCATCAGTGTATATGTATTTGTTGAAGCTGCCTAGTTGTTTAATTCACTGTGCATTTCACATTAACTGAGAATAATTGTACTTTATATTACAGCATCTGATGAAATGTTGTCCGTTGGTGAGTTGATAAGTGTATATGAAGTGTGTGTGCGAGATACAGTTGAGGTGTCACAAGCTCAGTGGCATAACTGTCTGTGCGGAGCTGTGGATCTAGTTTAATGAGGGAACAGGAGACAGGAGGCTGAGGATGACGGATTCTCCTTCGGCAGAAATCTGAGCCACTTAATCCACACAGTCCAGAGAGAGAGGAAAAGACTTTGAGCGCTCATCTGACCCGTGCTCATCTCCAAATTTACTATGTAAAAACTGGGCCAACACTTCTATGGCATTTTTACGTGGTCTCGCCAAAAATGTAATCTTCTTTTAAATTATGCTTTGGGGATTTTGTCTCTTCTTAACAGTTGTAGTTAACAATAACAACACTGGCTCTGACCAACAATGGAATCTTGAATATATACAAACCTCCCAAACTCTTTCATAATTATAAATAAACCTCATCTTCTCTTGATTTATCTTTCTGTTTTTCTCTCAGGTAAGAAGAAGGTGTCACTCTATGACAGTCAGGCTCCCATCTGCCCCATCTGTCAGGTGCTGCTGCGTCCAGGAGAACTTCAGGAGCACATGGAACAGGAGATGGAGAGGCTCACCCACATGCACATCAGGTAGACTCACACATCTATACCCGCCGTCTTCTGACAGCTCCATCAGTTCTTGTCACCGTTTCCCAAACAAATGAAGCATATTGGCTGCTCTCCCTCACATAAATGTTTGGTCTAAAAATCAGCAGTGTAGACACCTGCTACTGGTGTAATGCTCCAGTGATAACAAAGAGCAGCAGCAGAACAGGTGCTTTTCTACCCTATCATCAATCAGCCCACATGCGCTTAGGCCTTTCATGTGGCCAGGTTAAGCGTGGTGGGATGATCACAGAGATCCAGCACAGTATCCGTCATTCATCCACTGCCTGAGGCTTTCAGACAGGCCAAGGCAGCTTGGAGAAACAACCCAGAACGCTACTGCTGGTACATCAACTTGACCCGGTTAAATCGCTGTGTTCTTATACAGCGTCCGCCCAAACCAGGCAGGAAGTTTCACCCTGTGAGACTGAAGGAACATTAGCCATAACAAGAAACAATGCCGTTTGAATCTATAGGTCGCAGACATGTCATAGACCACTAGCTGCGCATTGTGCTGCATATCCACCCTTTTTGTTTTAGTAGATTATGCTGCTGGGCTTCAAACTGGGACACAGGGAGAAAGAGAGAGGGAGATATTACTTCTCAGCAGGATGTCTTTCCAGTACGAGTGTTATCCATCACACGGCGGTGAGGAGTTATCTTTTAATAATTAATAAAGGGCAGTGGGTCGCCCTCCCCTGCGGGCAGCGGCTGTGGACACTGACATGGCTCTGGGCCTCTGTCGCCCCTGCCTGTTTGATAGTGGTGGTTATTTAAGGAAATTGCATCACTGCTCCAGGTCTGTCAGGGTTGGATGCCGCTCGGCATTACAGGCCTGTGATTTAGCCTTTCCTGCTCTCCTTTTAACCCCTGCTTATAGCCGAGAGAGTTATTTTCCCAGGCTATAGGCAGTCCAATTGCTTAATACCGATTTAGCATATAGAGAAAGAAAGAGATGAACTAAAAGAGAAATAAGGCTGTTTGCAATTGAATATAGAGATTTAGATGCCTTTAAGTGAGTAAAATGAGAGTAATACTTCACTAATTTCATAATGTTAGCCATAACCAGACTCAAGTCTTTTCTCTTTTTTGCGTGAACTATCCCTTTAATTGATGTCTATGTTGAGCATCATTTTGTACCAAGATTACACTGTGGGTGAGGCTGCCCAGCTTGACAATAAAATAAAAATAAGTGATCAAAACAGTTAATAAAAACACTTTATCACTCGCTTTATCATCTGGTTAGAACATGGTGTTAGTCATGGTTTAGTAGTATTTCAAAAGCTGTTTATGTCCTGCAGTAAAATTAAAATGATTCCATTTTAGTTAAACTACATCAACATTTGCATCCACAATTCTGAACTAGATTTAGGCTTTCATGAAGTACACAGAGCAGTCACTGCATTGCTTCATCGATGCTCAGTGTGGAACTCTGGGTAACTGCTGCCGTCTTCCTTCCCTGTATACTTCCTCCCAGGCGGGGCTCCGCTCAACACACGCTAGCACACACAGATCATTGGAAGTGACATGGCGAATTTGTGGCAATTTGTAGTAAATCTCCCTTTAATGATAGCGTTTCATTCTGCACCAAATGAGACTTGAGTGCATGTAAAATGGGGAAAGCTATTTAAGATGTAGCATTAGGCAGATGTCTGAGTGGATGCGGGTGAGTGTGTGTGAGATTGGAACCCGCCGCCGCACTCCCCTCTCTCTCCCTCCCCTGTGGCCGCATCGCCGTGCCCCCTCCCCTGACTCGTCCTCTGCTCTTCATGTATGGAAATGGAAATCCATCATGCCCTTTACCCGTCTGCCTGCTCTGAGGGCCACAGCAATCTACATATTCCCCCACCCTTTCCCAGCCTCTCCACGTAATCAATTTGCCTCCAGCGGAGCGAGGGAGATCCGGGTGGCAAACGACACGAAAAGCAATCTTTATCTCCAGCTTACAACCCCCCAACTGTCGACTGGCATTTATTCAATTTTCACCAGCTCCCTCACTCTCGCTCTCTCTCTCTCCCTCTTCTCAGTCTAGCTGAATTTGGCTGTGAGAGGGGAAAGGGAAAGCTCGGTTTGTCCGGAGTGTGGAGTTTGTGGGATTTTGAAGTCAGCCGCACGTAGTGAATCGTTTTAAACTGAGAATTTCAGAATGATGAAATCAGTTTGACTGGTGAAGGTTTAGAGTTCATGCTGTATGAATCTATCACTATGATATATTATATATAAGGGAGATATTAATACCATGTCCAAACCAGCTATGACATGATACAATCCCATCATCTTGTTGCCTTTTCCCTTAAAAATGATCTTTCATCTATCTGTTTTTTCCATTTACCTTTACATTAGCGCAGAAGGTTCACACTGGGGTTTTTGTGGAAAATGTGAGAGGAAAGTGTAAGAAAGTTTAATTAACAATTGTTTGGACCAGTATTTATTGTTAAAATTACTAAAAAGTATTTTAAATTATTATTGATGATTTTACCTTTTGAATTTAGTGCAGTGATTAGAAAAATTCCAATGATTTCATTTTTAATATCACACTTTTCACACAATTTCTTCACACAGGTCCTTCACAAAGTTATCATATTTTTTTGGTCCTTAGCATCAAAACATTTTTAAACCCTCTGCTTATAAAGAAACATATCAAATTAGCAAATCTCACTGTGTTTTGCCTCATTTTATTATACAGTATCTTGCCTAAAGTTTAACAAGTACAACACTTACATGCTTCCGTTTAAAATGCCAATATTTTCACTGCAATAAACTGTCATGATTTCTGTATTATAGTCTGCACACTAGTCCTAAATTAACTTGTTCTCTGCATTACATAATATCCCCCAGGTCCTATAGTTCAGCTCCTGTGTGGCATTTCTAAACTAGTAAAGAGTGTTTTTCTGTCATTGGCCTTGCCTGCTTGTCCCACCACTGGGAAAAGAGCATTTTGAAATACTAGGATGTCCAATGAGTGCAGAGGGGACATTTAGAACGCTTCGGGGTATGAAGTGTATCTTTGTGTTGTTTTTTTTGACATGAGGAGATGTGTGAGGTCACAGAGATTCGCCGTGCCACGTTGGGCGGATTTATGATGCCGAGCAGTCCGTTTATTATCTCGCAAACAGCGCACTGCCACCGATGGGGCAATTTATCCCCTCTCAAGGCCTGGTTCCTGATTTGTGTTGTCTCTTTCTTTTCCTCTGTCTCATCTTTTCTCTCTGTCCCCTTCTCTTTCTTTCCTCCCCTTGCTGTCAGATCAATCATGCCGACTACAGACAAGGCGGGCTTGAGGCTTATTACCTGAGTGGAGGGGCGGGGCAAAGCTCCAAACCCCGCCTCCACCTGTCGTTCATTACATCTGAGCCTCTTTAGCCAGTCTACATACTGTACTGTAACTTCATCAGTCACAGCGGGAACTAAATGAACACAAACAGGATCCGTGTTCTCTTTCGCTCTTAACTCTGTTTCATTCGTCCAGTGAAAAGTGTGCCTGCCGGATCGGACTTTCAGATTTGGGTGCAGGCTAATTCAATTTCAGTTCAACCGTCTCTCTGGGTGTGAATGCATGATTTAAAATGAACATGACAAGGGTAATGTTACCCCTGTCATTGTTTCTCAGGTCATCATCACGCTGCTTCATAAACACCCAGCAGTGACCCATCTATGGGGCTCTAAACAAGAGATTCAGCTAGAGCGACAGACAAGGAAACAGGCAGACAGCGAAAAAAAAGCAAGAGACAAAAAAAGAGAAAGAGAGATGGCAGGAAAGATATTAATGTTTCAGAGAGGAATCTGATTTGATATGTCTTTCCCTATTGTCGGCGGATGCTTTAGCCACCCCGTTTAATAATTCCTGCATTCCAATCAGTCATCCTCAATCCACAATGTCCACGAGGCAAAGATTCAATGTACGATCCACCCGCCAGACTCAAGAAGGAGTCGCCCCACCCTTTTTTCTCTCTCTCTCTGCCATTCTCCGCCTCTTTAATACAATGTTTACAAGCCAGTGCATTGTCCTCAACATATTTCAAAGTCCTAAGTGCCCAAGGCGTTTCACTGACAAATCAAATAACCGCAAAATCATTTATTTCCTTCTGCCTTAGTCTAACTGCGGGAGGGTCGCAGTGGGGGGGATCAGGTCTGGATGGAAGCATCCATGAGAATGATTACTTCAATAAAAAAATTATAACCCAAATCTGCTTAGCAGTCGTACTTTTGGACAGTAATTGTTTCAAATACAGCATGACCCAGGGCTGCCTGGATTGAGTGGCGTAGAGGATGGGTTTGAAACTGCTCTCGATTTTTTTTCCCCCCGTTTTCCATCTCCAGATGATTAAAAGTGTGATTTGTGTGGCTTTGTTCTCTTGTGTCTCGGCTGTCCTCCTGAAGGCCCGCTTGGGTCCTAAGTGAGGCCAACAAGGGAGCGCTCAATATGACTGAGCTAAAATGAGTGTTGATGGAGGAGACGCGTGTAGTCCAGCTCCTTAGGGGACAGAAGTTGCATCTCTCCAAAATGACAGATTGCAGTTTCTGTTCAGTCAAAAGGTGATGGGTTTATAGCCAGTGCTGTGACACATGATCAAAATAGATCAGCCATCACAGCAACAAGTAGCTCTTGCACATCAAATTCCATCAAAATTAACATCAGTGCATCTCAGCTGTGAACTTGTCCTCTTGAATGGCCATTTTCAGTCGGTTCCAGTCTCATCGATTACATGCAAGTTCATAACCAACTAGACATCGAGACATCGACCTCGATATTCAGAAGAGTGGTCGATATGTGGGTTTTCTGATGACAGATTCCTATATTTGGTTTCCTCAATCTTGATTATATTTATTGGTTATAGCCATCTCTCACAGCGTCTGTTTTTCCCTACAGCAAGAACCCATCACACAAGGACATCAGTGCAGCTCCAGGCACACCGAAGGTAAGATGGCCACCGCCACGGAGCCATTTTAAATCATTATGTTCACTGATAGGCTCAGCAACAATTACTGGCAATTAGTTCTCTGTTTCATAGACAAAGATGTAAAAAGAGTCCTGTGTAAGAGAGAGTGGTCACAAAACTTCTGGCTTTATTTCCTGTAGTAATTTACTTAGAGCTTTCAATGTTTCCTGACTGCTCATTCAAAAGACCTGGACATGGAAAATGATACCAATGTTTTTCAGTGTCATTGTCTTAAAAGGAGGAAGAGGCCAAGTATATTTCCCCAATTAAATTTGCATCCACATCAATTGAATTATGTAGTGCAGTCACCATAAGATGCACTAGAGAGTTTTGATGTGCTATAAACATTTGTATTTCATTCCAAGCATGGATGTTAAAGGGATAGCTCATCCAAAATGATAATTCTGTCATAATTTCCTCATCCTTATTTTGAAAATTTCATCGAATGGACAAAAACAGTTGAAACATTTTTTAAAATATCCATAAAAGAAAGAAAGTTATACAGGTGAGGGTGAGCAAATGATGACAGAATTGTCATTTCTGGATGAACTTATCCCTTCAAGCCATGATTTTGAAGGAAGAACAAATTACAGGCTGATGTGACATTGTCAATGGAGAGTATTGCAACACATCAAGCATTTATCTTTCAGTTTATGATGCCATGAACCTTTGCAAATGCCAGAAATACCAACCTCACATTCACTGAAGACATTCTACAGTCTGCCTGAGATATATATTTGTACTTTATCTCAGAAAAATGCATATTTCTTGGTGAAGAAATGAACAAGAATGGTGATAATAATAAACCACCCTCATATGATGATCCCTCATCCAGAGGGCAAACCCTTTGGCTCTGACCCGCAGTTGGAGAGAAACTGAGAGTATGGAAAGAGCATGAGAGCCAGAAGACACAGCAGCGGGTTAGAGAACAGGCCGTGCGAGGCGTGACTGAGCATTCTATAGCGCACACTTAGTATTCCGTAGGAGTGTGTGGAAAATGAAGAGGCTAGCTGGGACAGTGGAGGGGGTCCATGATTCTCCTTTAAAAGACGGCGAGCAGCAGATCAGGCCCAGCTCGCTAGTTCTAAAGGGGATTAACCCCGGGCCGAGTTGGCCCGTCTTTACCCCTCTCTCAAGCCGCTTGTCAGTGCACATCAAACGTGAGGGCGAGTCTCCAGTTGTGTCCCCGCTCTCCTCTGATGAAGCTCACCATTCTGACAGATACCAGGTGAGACGAGAATCCTCAGACAGAGGGAGTCTGTCACAGGTGCAGAGTGACAGACTGTGCAGTTCTGACACTCTGAGCACAACTCCACGCACAGACCGAAACTCTCCACTCTGATGCAGCCCTTCATTTCACTGGGGTTTAGCTTGTTGAGGGTGTCTCAATATGTGGGAGTTTCAAAACTGAAGTGAAATCCGGGCACAAAATGTCAAAGTTGGTGCTTTACCTGCGATGTAATGATGTAACTGGATTTCTGTCAACAGAATGCGATGACTTATAAATAACCATTTCAAAAAATTACCTTATTAACAACCATATTACTTATTGCAGGTATTGTTACTAGGCTACATTAAAATTGTAGTAACTTTCTGTTTATTAGCACACAAAAAATGCAGCTTAAATGGCACAAAAAAATTGAAGTTTTTGAAGGACAATCCTCTATGAATTAGTTTTGGTTTTACAGTTCAATTCAACAATACCTGAATTAAATATACTAAATTTGAAGTTACAAATGAAGTTACCATAAGAGATGAAGTTACCAAATGAAGTACCATAAGAGAAACATCAATTAAACTAAATGTCTCCCAAATGTCTCCTTGAAAAGATTTTACCCAGAATGTTTTAAAATAACAGACAGAATGGAATGATGTATGTGTATCCAGCTTTTCTCCTCCACAATATCCTCCATCTTATCCCAGACTGGATCTGACTGCCAGACGTATTAATACAGACTGAAATCTGTTCTGCCAATCTCCAGCCCCAGGTTTACTCAGGCTGTAATGTGTGTTCTGCTCTGATATGTAATCATCCATAGTTTAACCCTGGGCTAATCTACGCTGCCCTCGAGCCCCGGATATCATCTCTGTGCTCCAGTGTCCTTGACATGTTTGTTTTCTTCTTCCTTCCCCCTGGAGCTGTGGGTCTGTGGGACATTTCGTCCGGCATCTCTATCTGTCCCTCAACCCTAGAAGTGGGAGAATTTCTCAGTTAAAACAATATCCGGACAGATCTTTGCACATTAGCTTTAAGAAGGCTTTCCTGCATGGTCCTGACAAGTCTTTCGAATTTGCCTCAAACATCACAAAACTAAAAGTAATTAAGTACACTGACTGATATAGCCTACAGTGTTTGTCAAGACACCTTAAATACATAATGACACCATTTAAAGGGGAATTTTGTAAAACTTCTCATTCTGCTCAAATGCCTTTATGCTAATAATACTTTTTTCCTAAAATTCATGATTATCCTCTTTTGTAATGCAGTCTGTCTGGTGTGCACACGTTACATAGTGTATCATCATAAAATAGACTGACTTTTAACAAGAGTGGCTCAAGAGTTTCTAAAGGGCTCTGTCTGTAGACATTGATATTATACATGAGCCGACAGTTTGAACCGGTATATATAGCTAAACTTGAATTATTTTGATAGCTGTGTATCTTTCCTGTATTTCTGTTCGATGTGAGTCATAAAAAAATACATAAATGCTGTGTTTTTATGAAAATAACATTTTATTTCCAGCATATTTGTGGGGTAGCATGTTTGTTGGGCGTATGTTATCTGTTACTGAATATCTGTTGCTTTTTTGTCACAAAATATCGGAAGGAACAGTCTAAAACACAGTTACACAAATCCTCATATCTTCCAAGAAATTTACAGTATGCTCATCAGACAAAAGTCACTCAAATAATTAGGCTGTCACGTGCACGTCTTTTATTAAAAATACATTTCATTTTTATTATGAACAGTTCATTGTCCTAGAAAAAGAAAACTACTGAACGAAGCATAGAAGAGTTTGTTGAGAAATGAATCGAGCAGCACAGATCCTATGCGTCATTTACATACTGCTGCGCCCCAGTGGCGGAAGACGGAACTGCGCCAGTTGCTACTTAAGTCTCTGACGTGACGGTCACATGACCGGTAGCAATATGGCGGCGGTGGCGCGCTGAAACGAACTGCTGTAGTAAGCCTAACATTTTCAATCCTTATTCATCCTTCATAAATTGATTATTGAGTCTCATATCGGCGTTTTGGAGGAGGATTAGCCGGGCTTCATGTTTTAGTAAGCCAAATGAGTTTGGAGAGTTGTGGCGTTTGCAATGGAAGAGGAGTTGCAGAGCATTGGCAAGAGAGAAGTAGGTTTTGTTTACATTCAGACTTTAGGGATCCGCTTCACAATCCAGCGCAATCTAGTGATACGAGCATCATTAAAGTCCTCGTAAATAAATGAGAAATAAACTTGAATGACTGACAGATTTTTCTTTGTTCTTTTTTTCCACCTGCAGACATTTTTACGAGTGCGAGCTAACAGGCAAACACGATTGAATGGTATGTATATTTTCTCCCTGCAACAAGAAAAGTGATGTATTATGATTGTTTATCTGTTGACACATGCCTTATAAAAACGTAATTGCCATCCATTTAATAGTGTAATGCTTTATATTGTCAGTGCAAATTGTAGTTAATGTACGGAGAACAGGCTTTTCTGTAATGTTTATAATATTAACAGTTATAATAATTATTAATATTACTAGATAATAATTATGTTGGCATCAATAAAAAGGTGCAATATTAAATAGTAATACTTAAATTGTATTTTAACAGTACATCAACTTCTAGGGTCTGATTACATATTGTAATATTTGATGAAAGTAATGGTCTTATTAGTTTAGTTTATCATTTGAAGATCAGACTTGTCAATTAAAACCAGTAGTATGATCATTCAGTGGGTGTTTTTACATGTGCAACCACATGCTCATACCTGTCAAAATGAGCTGCTTATAAACACCTGACAAAAATGTCAGGTGTCAAATAGAGTTGAGTTGAGTTGGATTGTTTATAGTGTTTACCTGATAAAACAATACAGTTTAAGGCATTTATATGACATTTTGCTCAGTGAGCATTACTTGAAACACTTTACATGCTCTGCAGACTCATTTTGCTGTTATAAACTAACATTGAGCCCAGTATGGTTATCTGAACCCCAACACATAGTCACTAGTCGGTGGGTGTGATGGAGCTGCCGCACCCGTGGGGAGGGTTGGTGTGAGCTGGGAGCTCACTGACCCGAGGCCAGTTGTTATTCTGGGTGTTGGTAACCGTCTGGCACGAATAAGCAGCTCCTCACCTCTCAGGGTGCATCAGCCAAATGCTCATCAGCGCTGGTGTCTGTCATGTGGCCTTGCCAGAAGCTTGACATCCATGTCAACCTCAGCAGCATCCACGCCACATATTGATATTAAATAACGTGTGCTGTTTATTATAGTTAGTGTAATTTTTAGTCAGTTGTGCCCAGCTGTTTTTGCACTTCCCTTGACTGTAGCGCCTGCCCAAGCAGAGTATCTCCTTAACCCTTGGTTTTTTCATGTGTCAACAGTCGATGACCTCTGCTGGTGCAGGCGCTACGCCAAGGAAAGTTTCAAAAGTCCCCCAATC
>JAFVLL020017621.1:0-17355 GCA_021397915.2 Tor tambroides | reverse complement strand
GTCTGAACAAATGCAGAAAACATCTAAAGATTCATTTGCTGGGTGAAATGATTCTGTAACCTCATTTCAATAGTCTGTATATATGTATGCATACTAATAATCACACAATAATTATAAAATAAGTCATATTTTTATGGAAAAAAAAATATTATAAAAATATGCTCTGATTATATTTACAAAACCTGATGAACCGAAAGAAAGCTTTAAAATATTCTTCATGACTCGACTTTAAAACTTTCTTCTCTTGTATCACAGTCCATCTCAAAGTCACTGTTTCCACTGTGGACACCATCAGTGATATATCATACACATATGATGAGACTGGTGACATTCTGAAATGAAAAAAACAAAACAAAACAAAACAAACAAAAAACCCGCACAATGATTATTTTTCAGGCTAAAAATATCAGTGCAAATTGATCCCAAACATACTTACACATTTTAAAGAATTCAACCATTCACAGAATTCACACATTCGACACAATTCACATAATACTGTCTGATAGCTTAATGTGCCTTTACTTATCATGCTAATAGCACTTATACCCCCCACGTATTTGGTCAAACAAGCAAAGGACCAGTTAAGTACATTTTATAAATAATGAGATACAGACAGTTTAAAATATTGCTACACAAATACTTTCAAATTATTGAGGAAATAATTTATTCTTCAACTTGAACTTATCAATTAATAATCATAAAATCTTTATTGAATCTCAAAATGGTAACAAAAAAGATTTAAAACTTGTGTATGATCAAAAACAGTATGTTTCTATTAGTATTTTTTCACATGGAACAGATGAGAAGTACAATTCATCCATGTAATATGCAAGGTGTACAGGCAAAGTTTGCTACCCCTTTAACCCAGCGTTGCAAAATTACAAGAGTGACATAACAAGCTCAAAATCTAAAATGATCAATGCATTCAACAATACCTTAATATCTACGTGATCTACACATATTAATAATCACAGAAAAAAATAAATAAATAAATAATATATATATATATATATATATATATATATATATATATATATATTTAGGCATTTTACTTACTTGAATGTAGATTTATCCAGTCCAGTAAAACAAGATGATGTGCCTCAAGGGAAGTTCGCAGGTTGTTTGAGTTTATGGCCAGGTAAATAGGCCTATTTTTAAAATCTAGCATCCAATAGCATTACAAGGCTGAAGAATAGGACCCATTAGTTGTGTAAATGTAGTCTTAGAGGAAAAAAAAACAAAACAAAACCTTAAGCAGCTTTATATTAGTCAAGCTAAAACTGATGTTGTAATATTACAACAGTGGGCCTTACAGGGTCGTTTATTGATCTTCTTTAGTGCAACAATTTATAGCCCTTGATCTCTTAACTGGATGACCTGCCTGCCTTTCTCCTCAAAAAAGGCATTTATAGGGGTCATATCATGACGTCTAATTTTTGTTGCTCTTTTTGAATAAAAGTTTGATGTACGGTATAAACATGCTGCAGCTTTTAGAACTTGAAACCTTCTCTCAGTCCTAAAATGCCATTTACTACAACTAGGCTGGAAAGATAGGTTGTACTAAAATCTTTGCTTTTATAATGAATACGCAAATACACTGACACTACTGTCCAGAAGTAAATAAATAAATAAATGACCAACTCTCTTATGCTGTTTTTCTTATTTATTTGATCAAAAATATAGTAAAACACAAATATTGTGAAATATTATTATAATTAATTATTATAACAATTTTTATATATTTTAAAATGTAATTTATTCTTGTGATGGCAAAGCTGAATTTTCAGCAGCCATTACATTAGTCTTCAGTGTCACATGATCCTTCAGAAGTCATTTTAATATGCTGATTTGGTGTTCAAGCAATGTGGGCTGCTTAGTATGTTTTGTTGGTTTGTTTTTTTCTTCATTTTTTTAAAGAGATATTTTGTAACATTATATAAATATCTTTACTGCCACTTTTGATCAATTTTATTCATCAAGAACATTCATTCAGTTGGTTGTTCCAAACATAATTAAGTTATTTACATAAAACAGAAAAGTAGAAATTACTAAGCAATCACTATGCAGCTCATGCCATACAAATACTTAAAATGTAGAATGTAATTTGATTACATTTACATTTATGCATTTAGCAGACGCTTTTATCCAAAGCGACTTACATTGCATTCAAGTTACAGTTTCTACCTTTTATCAGCTCTTGCTTTCCCTGGGAATCGAACCCATGACCTTGGCATTGCTAGAGCCATGCTCTACTATTTG
The DNA here is from genome assembly GCA_021397915.2 of Tor tambroides. Lineage (NCBI taxonomy): Eukaryota > Metazoa > Chordata > Actinopteri > Cypriniformes > Cyprinidae > Tor > Tor tambroides. The sequence continues at coordinate 15,096 of JAFVLL020017621.1, read as the reverse complement.
AGCTACAGGAAAGTCATTTTATGGTCATTTGTTATTCTTTTTGGAGCTGACAGCTCCAAGTCATGATAAACTAAATAACAACAGGTTTGGACTGGCATGAGGCTGAGTAAATAAAACTGAAGGTTTTACATTTGTGATGAACTATTCTTTTATGAAACAAGGAAGATAGACAGACAAAATTATTCCTGTGAATCTTCATTACGGTGAACCTGTCACACAATAATGAAGGCTTTGCAAAGAGGCTGTTATGAAAAGACAGGACAACAGCAACTATATTAGACCTGACAGAAAATGTCAAAAGTGGAACGATCACGTAAAACTAAACAAACAAACGAAAAAAAAAAAAAACTTTGCAAGAACCTTGACTGACATTGCAAATGGAACTCAGGGACAAAGGACAAAATATTAAGGCTTTAAAATATATGACTGACTCCTTTAAGAAACTTTCTCGTAAATCCCTCATAAGAGTATGCTTAGAAATAAGTCTGGTTTGCTGATTTGGCAGAAGTAGTTTTTGTTATTGTTGTTTTTGACTTGCAGCAGAATTGTCTCTTTTCATGTTTTGTAAATTACATTTGGGATTTGAACATATGGGCATTTCGGATGGAAATAAAATGCAAAGGAAATGGATTTTACAAAGTTATGCTATATTGTGAAATAGATTAAGTTCCAAATACATCTACTCATCAAATCTACAGCAATGCATTTCCCTGCAGATAAACTTAACTAAAAATCATAACCCCTGACACAGACAAACAAGAGAAAACTCCAAATGTATCTTGGTGAAACTTCACTCAAACAATCCTAGGAGAGAAAAAGTGTCTGAAATCATGTGAAATGGTGCTAAATAAAACATTACATTTTTGTACGAGTCTGAACGTGAATGTTTAAGATTCAGAAACATCTCTACTACATGTACAGCACTTTATACTGGGGGGAAAATATTCATAATTGGCATATTGATACCGTCCCGTAGCAATTCTAATCAAATATTAATTAAAAAACCTATCAATCTCAGTTCAGTTTCTTGATATCTGGACAAGACGGATCAGAAGGTTTATCTGAAGAGACCCTGCACAAATATGCTTACGCAATCATTAAAATGAACATGGTGGAGATCACAGATTTGATCAGATACAAAGAGGCCTTTGAATGAAAGTACTGCTCCTGCAGTTACTCACCAGATCCTGATCATCATCTTTGAGAAAGAGTTTCTCGACTGACTGAATGATAGTGAATTCACATTGAACGCGTCAGCGACGGCCTTTGCCTTTTGAAGAATTCCATCTCTGAGCTATGATCGTTGTACACTGTGTCAGATATATCACTGAGAACATGACATATCCACTACCGTCCATATATCTGAGGAATGAGAAAGAAAATGAGTACTAATTCTGTATATGCTGCCTTGGACTTTGACCACATCTCATCTCAGTATGTTGTTTATGTGGATAACAGGGTTGTGTGCCAATCATAATTAAACAGAATATTCCTTTAAAAATCCAATTAAATTTGAACATATGAGTGAAATTCAAATAAATCCACAAAGCTGCCACAGTTTTTACCAATTCATGTCATTTATCACTAGTAATCACTCATAAATCCATAACCATGTTATTATATGGGTAGATTTGATAATACTAATAATCAGTGTTTAAAATTCCACCTACAGAAATATGCAGTAATGTACAGTCAGACTCTCACTTATTGGCTACTCACCAAATAAATACACAAATATAAAAGACAGGTTTGTGCTGAAATTGTTTTAGGATCTTAACTGCATATTATTTAAGCTAGATTCAAACACACTGAGTGAAGGAGGCGTTTTCATTTCTGAAACATGCAAAACAATGCTCTCAGTGTGAATCCTGTAATCTGGTAATGTGCTCACCGAACTGAAAATGCACTGTTTATGTGTGTGTGAATCCAGAGTTAAGCTTCAGCTACGAAAAACAGGCCATTACAATGTACAAAAAAAGTCAGCCTACCAACAAGATCAACCCTGCACTAATATTATACTGAAAATTTAAGCATTCTGAGGTTATTTTCACTCAAGAATGAGAAAAAAAATATCATGCCTAAAAAAAAAAAAAAAAATCACCACGACTAAAAAAGCCAGAATTGGCTAAATGTGTACACCACAATTATCTGAACAGGGAAAACGTTGCAAAAAGGACTATCTATCTATCGATCTATCTATCTAAATCTGCCTCAGTGTGGCAAAGTAATAGGTTTTATTTGACTTTGATTTACATAAAACTTGTTGTGCGAGGTACAAACATTAACATGACTACAAAAGCCCTACACAGCACAGATTGAAATGAGATTCAGAAGGCAACAGAGATGTCTGACAACACACCAGACTCACAATGTTTGCTATACATGAAAAAAACTGAAACACTCAAAACAACATATACAAAAACATTCTGCTCTCTATCATCCAACAATACTAATATTATCCAGATTTACCACAGTCATTCAGTTCTTTCTTTCTTTCTTTCTTTCTTTCTTGCTCGCTCCTGGAGTGTCTTTCAATCATAGTGGTGAAGGGAAAGGGTGAGAGAGACGAGCGAAGGCTCCTTGGAATGTCGATCTATCATCGGTAGGACGGGTCTCTACTGAGCTCAGTCACACTGTAATTTCTCCTTTTCTATTGAGACGCTCAGCACTCCCCCCTCCGTCCTATTGACAACCAAAAATGGCTTTGCCAACCTGACTGACAACTTTGTCTACCTGACAGAAAGCATAAAGCACAGGCACAGAGATTAGACCAATAGAGCTGTGGAGATTACACTCTCCCATTATTGTGCATCATATCAGATTGAGTCATTGTGATAATGCACAAGTGTGCGTGTGTTTGTGTGTGTGTGTGTGTGTGTGTGTGTGTGTGTGTGTGTGTGTGTGTGTGTGTGTGTGTGTGTGTGAGTGTGTGAGTTGTTTTCCCTTAAAGTAGCTTGTCGGTCCCGATTTCTTTGTCTCGCTCGCTGTGTTGTATTTATTTTCTCGACCAATTTGAAGAGCAATTTATCTGTGAAGAGACTCCATTCTGTGGATATTTCTTTTCTCATATATGGAAACTTCTTTCATCTTTAAAATTAATGTTTCGATTATAAGATCATTATCCTTAGTTTCCACATATTTGGTTCAAAGATCCTCTATTCACCCTGACATTTAAAGTAAAAGACTGCAAATACTTGAAGAAAAAAAAGAAACAAGATAGATAGATAGATAGATAGATAGATAGATAGATAGATGCTACAGAAGGAACGTCTAACAATCTCAGAGCTCATGTGGGCATCATGGTGACTCTAATGTAATTTGGATTTTTTTGGTAAAGTGCCACTCTGTTCTTTCACAAAAGTCCCAGCAGTCCTTCTTTTCCTTACTTAATAAAAGCTGAGAGCTGAGGAAAAAAAAAAAAAAAAGTTATTTTGAGATTATTTATGCACAATGAACCCTGAGGGGACCTCAGTCCAATCCATTTCTGCATGTTTGTGCATGTGTTCTGTAATCCTAAACCTAATTAACCCTAACCCTTTACTTTAACGGAACAGTTCGCCAAAAATTAAAATTCAGTTATTATTTATGCACACTCAGGTCGTTCCAAACACGCACGACTTTCTATTTTCTGAATAATATTATGGCCAATATTTTCAGCAAAAGAAAATTTCAACAGACTGGGGTTGTTAAAACTTATATTTAAAAAGAGAGGCCAGAATATTCTTAAAAATCCTTTTGTAATCAACAGAAGAAAGAACATCATATGGATTTGGAACAACATGAGTGTATAAATGATGACAAAATGTTAGTTTTTAGGTCAAACAGACCTTGATTCGAACCAAAATTAACCCATTTCGCTATTTGTGAATTATTATATTCAATATCAAATTATTGCCTACTGCTTACATCTTTTCTTTCTTGCTTTAGGCCAACGAGGGAACAGAAAGAGTGGAGGCCAACTTTTTATTTCTTCTACTAGTCTACAATCCACAGGAGGCTCGTTGCCACAGGAGCAGTAGGGGTGACTTGTGTAAAGCAGGTGAAGGTAACTTGCTATTGGCTCATCCATCTGGAAACATGGCAATTAGTGCTTCTATTGTTACCTGACATGAGCCAGGTTTTGCAGAGCTATGAACCACGAAACGGTGAGTGCTAGACCACTAAAAAACCTAATTGTCTGCAATGGAGGGGGAAAAAAAACATGTTAGTAGAGTGTTTGAATTAATCACATGATAGTTTAAAATAACTCAGACACATTTTTCTTTACTAAGTTTTTCTTTTTTAACTTCTTTAGCCTGTCCATCCATAACTGTGACAGCAACATTAACATTTTTTCAAATTAATTAAATGATGTCTGCCCTGCCTAGAAGCAGTTTAACATTCAATTAATATTGCTTGTAGAGGCCGAAGGAAGTCAGAGGAGAGTATGAATTAATGCAGCTTAATAGAAAGAGATAATTCAGATTTCAATATATTAGCTATACAATGTTTTATGAAGTGGTTTACTGTTGTTTCTTCATCGTAATCCTTGAAGTGAGTTTCTGCAAATAAAACAAATCTTCTCTATGAACTACTATACTGCAATTATCCATCATCCTAAGCCATTCATTCAGCGATTCAGACCTTTTCATAGAATGATGAAAATTCAACCTCAAACAAAGTGCTTGAAATTTGTGTGAATATGTCTTTTAGTTGTGTCGGAGGCTTTATCCCTAACCAAAGTTACACTGACTTCACAACAACAACAAAAGATTCGGTGTCTTGCCCTCTCATCCTGACACTGGATCATTAGTAAAACCGAACCAAATATCATTTTAAAATTCTAACGGTGATGCCTTATAAGGTTCAGGCCAAGTCTTTGGTGTGTTAAAAGAGTCCGGTTTTTTATATTCCTTGTGATCAATATGATCAGAGACAGAGATACATGAATTAATAAATAAACAACCAAACATGAAGTACAAGGAAAGTAAAGAAAAGCATGACATCAGACCCATGATGCAACAAGAAAGCAACAGAGACTGTCTATTGATGTGCAGTAGCACCTTTGTGGTTACAGAGAGTTCATCGATTGAAATTTGAGAAAGTTAAAAAGGACGAGATTGTCATTGGTGCTCCTGATGAAAACAAGAGACCCTTTCTGTTCAAATTTGAAACCGTTTAAAGGAATAGCCACCCAAAAAAGAAAAATTGCCATAAATTTACTCACCCTCAGGCCATCAAGATTTAAATGAGTTTGTCCCTTTGTTGGAACAGAATTTAGTTGCCTGATCTTTTGGAACAGAATTTAGCATTACAATACTTGCCAGATCCTCTGCACTGAATGGGTGCCGTCAGAATGAGAATCCAAACAGCTGAAAAAAAAAAAAAAAAACCTTCACAAATATCCACAAGTAAACAACACAACTCTACACTAAAAATAGGGCACAATATACTTTGAAGGAATTTTTCCGTATTCATTTTTACAGGTGTTTTACCAGTATTTTGAATTTTACACTTCATTGCATTGTGTTTTAGAGTTAACAGAAATGTCCATAAAATTAAAGGATAATGTTGTGTGCAATGAGCTGTCAGTACTTATTCTGTCATTTTACAGATTTATTTTTTAGTGTGTAGTGAAGAGAAAAGTTTTGTGTGTGTAAGAAACAAATCCATCATTAAAATGTTTTAACTTCAAAATGTAAAATGTCTTAATGATGGATTAGTTTCTTACAAACACACAGCTTTTTGCTTCACAAGACATTAATTGATGGACTGGAGTCATGTGGATTATTGTGATGTTTTATCAGCTGCACTGTAAAAAAAAAATTGTTCCAAAAAGTTGTTTCAACTTAAAATAATTTGTTACTCCGCTGACTTAAAATCTGTAGTTTAGTCAACTTGAAATTTTAAGCTACTCAGTGTTAATTTAAGGGACAACTGGAATATTTTAGTTGAATAAACTAAAAATTTTAAGTCAGCGGGGTAACAAATTATTTTAAGTTGAAACAATTAGTTTGAATGGCACCCATTCACTGCAGAGGATCCATTGGCAAGTGATGTAATACTAAATTTCTCCAAATCTGTCCCGATGAAGAAACAAACATCTTGGCTGGACTGAGGTAAGTAAATTCAGCAACAACAGCAGGTCCTCCATGTTTTCTTCACTGCCAAAAAAGCCATTTTTCAGGTACACTGAGAATTAATTTAAGAGTTCAGTCAGCTTCACTGACACAGTAAATGTCCATTCCTGAAAGTCTTTGGAATCAGGACATATTTATCTGTTTCACAGTGGAAACAATGTGACAAGAGTAGGTTAGCAATTTGAAATTTGCTAGAGCTGCATGTGAAATGTAATCAGTCAGCATTTACTGAGTAATGTGGCATGGCCGTCACGCAAGCATCGGCTTTTCCCCTCTGTCTCTGTTTCTCCTCAGAGGATACGATGTGAATACGTTTTCTAAAAGAGGATGTTGACATGCGTCAGGCGAACGGTGTCAGAATGTTCAACGCTCAGGTTCTGCACAGCACTCTGGGATTTATTTGCAGTTTATGCAGTTTTGCCTTTTTTTGCCATCACAGTGTGATAATTAGAGGATAAATCCCACGGCTGCAATATTTGAAGCTCTCAGAATAAAGAATATTCCACGTTCAAAAGGAGTACTGACTAGCATATTTAAGAATCAGAAAGGTCGAAAGACGAGAGATAGAGGTAGTCTAAGAATCCAAATGAGCAGCTCAATGTTTAAACTTCTCTAGCATAAAAGGATCTAAAACTTACTTGATACTTGACTTTTGTTTTTATTTATTTTTTTATTTCATGAATGAGGCAAGAGTTGTAATATGTTGCAATAACACCAACGACAAATTCTAAATACTAAACTAACATTAAACAAAGTAACCCTGATGACACATGCAATTTAACGGAGAGCAATAAATAAATAAACAGGTAATTTAATTTAAAATTCAATTATAAATTAATTTAATTCATACTTTTTAAATGTAATGTTTAAATTTGGAGAAATGTGAAAGAAACTAATAAATAGTTAGCAACATTTTTATGTGGTGGATACTACATATATAGAGTAGTTATATAAATTAAGTCCTTTATAATGTATACATAGTTTAATTTATATTTAGCAACTTTTTTACATGGTCATTTATATGGTAAGAAGTTCCTTTTTAATATATTTAAGCAACACGTAAGACATTTTAGCCTGTCCTCAACTTACTGACAAATAATCTTTAAAATACCAACATAACATATTAAACATTATATAATATATAATATATTAAAGTCTCAACATTTTCTCATTTTGCTAAAAATTGGATAAAATAACACCTGTATTCTGTACATTTACATCCCCTATCCAGTCCCATGAAAATGGAAACAGGAAATGTAAATGGCCAGTTTCAGAAATACTCTAACACCACAAAAAGCAAGGAGCAAAATTATTATTATTATTATTATTATTATTGGAGTGTATTGCATAGCAATATTGGCAGAGACAGACAAAAAACAAAAAACAAAAAAACCAAACTGTAATATAATTGATTAAAATATTATTATATATAAAATATATTAAAATGTAATATTATGAACGTAGCAAAACATATCACATTTATATACATATATTACAAATATAAATTAAATATCTTAATATTATTTATCTATTTTTATTAATATAGCATATTTCACTTTTTTTTTAAAATACATTGTACAGATTGTAAAAAAAAAAAAGTTTTGATAGGCTATATATGATAATTCTTTCTGAACTTGATTCAAAAATACCAATTTAACTGGGATAACTAGTCAGATCATGATGTCTAAGGAGGGCCCTATGGGTTCAGTCCCTGATGTTGCTGCAGTCTAGTCATGCTAGCGGTCCTTGGGTCTAAACGTGTGCTCGCTTAATGAGATCCACTCTGCTGTGCTACTCAAATATTTGAAGTAACCTTTAATCCTGGTAATACAGGTGTTATCTCCACATTACTTTAACACTGCAACATACTTCAGAGTCACATGCTCTTCCACTGTGTGAAAGGCACTATGGTTTGAAGAACACAGGACACAGAATGCAGAATCAGAATGCGAGCAAACAGAGCTTGAAGTGAGCACAGATGGAGAAAAGTAGTAAAGAAAAGAAGAAACCATAAGACAGTGTCTTGTTGGCCGGCGTTCTGTCATTTCTTGAGCCAACTTGCTGATTTCATCATAGGGCATGACATGTGAGAGGATTTTAAGAAGAGATGCTTATATTGAAATACTCTCCTTGTGTCTTGTCATTCAGTAATTTGGTTTGGCTCACATAAGTGGTAATGGTGAGGAACCCAAGGCCAACAGCTGTTGAAAGCAGTTGTTTAATGCTTACCTAACTGCATTACTGCAAAATAGATACACGGATATTCGCATACTACAGCTGTTGTGTTACGACTGATTTGGTTGTGTTTTTTTTTAGTTAGAATGCGTCTAGTGAATTCAAATGAGATCTAAGACACAGTATGTATTGTAGTATTTACATTACTGTCAATAAGCAACTGTCCTTGAGGTGGACTTGTCAGAAATTGTGGAGGACTCTGGTGATATGGAATATAAAAAAACGTTACGATGTCAATATTGCCTCCTGAAGGAGCATGTAATAGATGTTCCTGTCAACAAAAGTAAAAACTGCACCATGTCCCAAATATCTGAATAATAAATCCAGATCATCTATCAAAAATGTCTCATATTTGTTGTGACACACTGTATCCTGCAATGAAACAATGAGTAATGAACATACACTGTTTAGATGACTACAATTAAATATTACATAAATATAAAATCCACTACTTAAAAGTTTGGGGTCTCAAAGTTTTTTTCAAATGTTTCTGAAAGAAGTCTGCATTTATTTGATCAAAATAAAACAATAATATTGGGAAATACTACTATAATTTAAAACAACTGCTTTCTATTTTATTATATTTTAAGATGTAATTTATTCCTGTGATGCAAAGCTGACTTTCATCATCATTACTCCAGACTTCAGTGTCACATGATCCTTCAGAAATAATTCTAATATGTTGATTTCTTATTATCAATAAGTGTATTATCAATATTTCTGTGAATAGCATTTTATATATTTATTTATTTTTGGGGGTGGATTTTCTGATGAATATACAGATTTAAAAAAAATAATTCATTTTGAACGGTAGTGTATAAATGTGAAATGCTATCTAACAATCAGAAAATATGGAATATAAAATAATGGAATACAAAAGACTTATTGGCCTGTTTAGTCAAGCCTTTCATAAAACAAACAAAACAAGCATGCAATGCAAGAACACATATTATACAGACAATTCATAAATAATTGTAATTGAGGATTTGTTAATTGCATTTATTAGACAACACACTGAATAATAGATCTGCGATAGGTTTGTAAAAGGTCTTTTTATGCATGTTTAGTTTGAGTTTTTGTTGCATTTACAGTACAACCGTTTTGACCAGCGTGAATCATTTCGTGAAACAGTTGGTTCAATTTATTTCAAGTTTTGAAAAGATTTGTTTCTCCCACCACTAACGCATACTTCTCTTATCATTTCTGCAATATAAAGATATAGTAAAAATAGTAATAATGATATACTAGTATGCAGTTCTGAATTCACCCAACACAGACCTGACCTGAGTTTCAGATGGAATATTAATTTATATCTGCGCGTGTGCATAAGAAATCAATTCTGGGTGCTATGATACCAAAGCAGCTGCAAAGTCAAGCTATCGAAGAAACGTGTTTCTGGAACAAGAATGAGACACAAAAGAACTGAGCGTGAATTAACATCCAGATGGGCAAAAGCAGTCTCGTGGTCATCTCATTTTGCAATTACTGTGATAATGGTAAGGACGTGAATAACTAAATATTAATTAGATGATTAAATTACCGTGCAGAAATTATTAGAATGCAGCGAAATATAAAGCAAGAGCCAACACGGTCGGTATCATCTGGTAACAAAAAATAAATGGATGTAGAAGGTCTACGGCAGACTGCACACTAGGGTCTTTTTTCATTGCGAAGATTGGAAATGACAGCTCAATACAGTAGCTCAAATATTTAGGTGTATCGGATTCCTATCAGTTCAAATAAGTGGGAAGATATGGCGGCATAAAACCAGTTTTTTTAGGATGTGGTCTCCTCACTCCAGCGCTGATCAGGTAATAACATGACAGCCAAAGACACAAGCAGAATTGGAATCGTGCCTCAACCCTTTTTGATCTGCTCCTTCATAAAACTTTTAGAAGTCTTCCTTTTAAAGCTTGGCAGGAGGGCTGGGAAGCGGCTTCAGCACCCGTCCCTCACCCGCTTATTCAGATGATTCGAAGCGTTGTCAATTTCATGTCTGTTCATGTAAAAGCACATAAATAAGATTTATTGCCTCATTAACAGTGAAGTGTGATGTACCTTTGAAATTACAGACTGAGCATTACAATCGGGAACAAGAAGTCACCATTTGGCCCTGCTTAATGGAGGATAAGCAATTGTTTGCTAATGTAATGAATTGGACGACGGCCAATTGTGCACAGAATGACTCGCATGATGGTGGCTGTAATCTTTCAGGATTAAGACAAACCTGTTAACAGATATAAGCACTATGTTTGAATATATCACATATAACCTAAGAAGCAAAGGTAGGTATATAAGAATTATATGTGCATGTTATGGGTGCAAATCTGATCTAGAGTCTTCCATTTAAGCTGATACAGTGCATGTGAAGAAATAGCTGACCTAGAAATGAAAATTCTGTTATTTCCTTTTCGAGTTTTATACAGAATTATTGCAATTCAAAACAGCTGTAATATAGTTTAAAATGGTGTGTATTCCTGTGATGCCACAACTGAATTAGCTGAACAAGTGAGACATTGCACGCAGACACGCATTCGTGAACGAAACAGACTGTTGCTTCTTAAGACAGGATTTAAAAAAAAAATCTCTTTATGTGACAAGGCAAATTAAAACACTAAGTGCTGAACTTTAGTCAAGCTAGTCGTGATGAAAATCATGTGCATTTATGATGATAATCAAGGTAATCTGCATACCAAGCAAAAATACAGGCTTTCAGAGGTGTTTTAGTAGTAATCCAAAGTAGTCTAAATAATTCAAATGCACGTTGAGTACATCTGAAATCAAAGACAACTCAAATGTAATTAGTCATATTTAGTTGATTCAAATGACCTCAAACTAAATTCTTGAATATATTTTAAAGATTCTGTGCCATGAAACTGGAAATCTTTGACAAATTCAATGTCTCCACTACAGGCTATCTGAGTACAGGCAATGCCAAAGTGAAGTTTATTACAATTCGCTGCTAAATATAGCAGTAATGGCACAATTATAGCATATTTTTTATGGTATAAATGTAAAAAAAAAAAAAGAAACTTTGAATGACATATTTTTTAATACAATACAAAGTTTGTTCTATAATCAGATGGAACAATCTGTGATACACTGAAAAGAAAATCGGTGGTGAAACAATTTTCATTTAGAAATTGCTTGTAAATTTCACAAATTACAAAAAACACTTTAAATGTGAAAATTAAGTAGAGAGAATAGAGAAGTATATTCTTGTAAAATATACTCCAATAATCTTTGTTTTATTTACTATTTACAGCTTTAAAAAAAGTTTTAAAACAACTTTTAAATTTTTTTTACAGTTTATAAGGTAAAAAATAATAAAACTTTCTGTACTGAAACAATTTATACACCATTAAAAATAACAATAATAAAAAATAAAGTGATATGGAAAATGGAAACAGAAAACAAATAAAAAATAATTTTAAAAATAATATTAATTCATATTTTTTTTCTCCACCACCTTGCTCAATAGTGGCCACATCTAGCAAATTACAAAAACACCATGAAAATCACTATAAGGATGTTTTTGCACTATATTCAAAGTCTCCTGAAGTCATATGATATCTTTGTGTAAGGAAAAGACCCAGATTTAAGTCAGACTAGAGATTAATTGGTCAACACAAATCCTACACCAAGGTGATCTGAAAGTACTGGGGGAATAAGCAAAGTCCCAGCACTGGCCACACACACTGAGATGATGATATCTTACCGAACAGTGCTAATTAAGGCTCCTTCCTATCAAATACAACCAGGCTCAGTGGTATCTGTTCAAGTCAATGACTCTATAGCCCAGCATCTCAGTTTCAGTCCATCTCTAGTTATTTTTCACTTCTGTTCACCCCTCTTCACCTCATCACCAGAAACTATAACAGGTCTATATGAAAGCCAGGAAGTCATACAGGCCACAAATGTGATAAGCTAGTAGTACAGAGACAATACTAAAAGAAAGGACCACTATGATACATTTTCCATAGAATAAATATTAAGAGCAAAACAGCAATACATTCAGTGAACATGTTAGTATGCATGTTATATTGAACATCTCCTTTTTTTCTCAAGAAATATATACATTTACATTAAGGGTATTGAAGTCACAGTGTTTTATTTCACTCCTGGGTTTTGTATTGCTTTTCAGCAAATAGTTGTTTTTTTTTAACAAGGTAGCCAAACAAAACCTCTGCTCAATATCATCTATGCGACGATATCTCCCTAACACGGCTTATTGGGTTTCGTCGCGACAAGTAAGTATCTTTTTCCTGTAATTGATTAGTTTGAACAGTGTTCTGGTAACATTTAAAGGCCACAATGAGGTAGTGAAGTCATGGGTTGTGTGCGGGTTATTTTGACCTGCTAATGAAAGCCATTTAGCACTACTTATGGTAACGTATACAGAGAGGCATCATGCCCATTTTATAATGGATTTTTAATGCAACGCACCAAAAAGTATTTGCATCTTTTATAATAATGTCAATTGATTACTGTAGGTTAAAAAAGAGTGTCTACAATGCTGTGTTAAAAAAATAAAAATAAATAAAAGGAATAGTTCACCCAAAAATGAAAATTTGTTGAAAATGGTCCCATCCTTTGTGACAATTGACATTTTCATGATAACTTGTTTTTATGTTCCCCTAATGTGATGGTTTTCTGTTTATAGCAAATAGTCTAGCTGCAACGACTGAACTAAATAAAAAAAAAAGAAATAAAATTAAATTTGTGGAAAATTTACTCACCCTCAGCCCATTCAAGATGCAGATGTGTTTGTTTCTTCATGAGAACAAATTTGGAGAAATTTAGCATTACATCACTTGCTCACCAGTGGGTCCTCTGCAGTGAATGGGTGCCGTCAGAATGAGAGTCCAAACAGCTGATAAAAACATCACAATAATCCACACCACACCAGTCCATTAATTAACGTCTTGTGAAGAGCTGTGTGTTTGTAAAAAACAAAACAAAAAAACAAATCCTTCATTAAGACATTTTAACTTTAAACCATTGCTTCCAGCCTAAATACTAGTTCATAATATGTAATAACGCTTAATAACTCTCACATCAAAATCCATTTACATATTTTGTTTAGAACTATTTTGGACTGCTTTCACTTGATGAAGCTTGAGCTGTTCATATTTCTCTCCTGATTAAGATTACTTTTTTCACTGGAGAAAGCAATATTATACATAGACTAACAATGATTTGACGTTAAATATGGCTTGATGGTTTTGTTTCCTACAAAAACCCAGCTTTTCACTTCACAAGACGTTACTTGATAAACCGGAGTCATGTGGATTACTTGTGGATTATTGTGATGTTTTTATCAGCTGTTTGGACTGTCATTCTGACGGCACCCATTCACTATAGAAGATCCAATAATGAGCAAGTGATGCTACATTTTTCCAGATGTGCTGTGATGAAAAAAACACTCTCATCTTGGATGGCTCGAGGATGGGACCATTTTCAACAAATTTTTATTTTTGGGTGAACTATTCCTTGTATTTTTAACACATCATTGTAGACAAACCTTTTTTTTAACCTACAATAATCAATTGACGTTATTATAAAAGATGCAAATACTTTTTGGTGTGTATTTTTTTTCTCTTAGTTTTAACTCACCCTTGTGCCACCTTTGAAAAATGGGTGCATTATGCTCCTGTGTGCACCTTTGCAGGCCTTTCAACAACCTGGAACATTTCCACTTTGTATAATGATAATATAAAGAGGAGAAATCAGAGAACCATCCCTTCCGACATCAAGCCATTTTTATGCCACTAACATCTTGTTCACTGTGTTCAACTGCAAAACTGCTGCTTGTAAATAATACATCTCGCATCCTAGGTAACATCACAAGTTAAAAGCCTACTAAATGAATGATTCAGAAAAAATGGCGAGGTCAAAAAACCAGAGCATCTTGCAAGCCAGGCATTTACCCTGAGGGAATACAAAGTGCTCCTTTAATAGGCTACATAAAATATTCTGCATCTCAGAAGACTTCTGTAATCGAACCAGCAATATTACCTACAGGCCACCCATTTAAAACTAGCAGCCTGTAGATACAATCAGAACATCTAATGGCCCATACTACTTCTAATGTATGTATATTTTTAAGTCCCTTACGGCAAACCAGCTGACCTCTTTTTGATTCGTCTTTCCCTTTGGTCTGTCTGCGAGTCTTTGAGGTGAGTCTCTCTTTGTGTTTGGCCTTTGTGTAACATTTTCCCTCTTGACTTTGAAGCTTGGCTGAGCATTCCACAACCCGCTGTTCCTTCTCACCCTCCTTAGTGTTTGTTTCTTTATAGAAATTACCTGCCTGTCCTACTTGGTTTCTCACCCTTGACCATAAGGCTTTTTTCTTAGAGCATCTTTTCGACAGCTGGACTGGATACGGAAGCCGCGCCACTTTTCTAGGTCAGCAACAGCTATAAGTGTTACAGAAGACCAGAACTGATCCACACTCAGGATACGTGACTGAGTCCACCTCCTGGGAGGTGGTCTTTCTGAGAAGAAATTGTTCTGTTTCGGTGTGATACTCAGCTGAGGATTCAGAGAAAACTGGACCATTTATACGCTACATCAAACAAGAAAATAAATGGACCAGAAGAAAACTAATTCCACAACAATTATGTCTGACTGAGGTTTTGACAAGACGTTTTGATGACGTCGAACACTGTAAAAAAAAAAAAAAAAAAAAAAAATCACTTTGAACAAATGAATGAATTTTAAGTCAAAACATTCACTAAAA
>JAFVLL020017620.1:0-10412 GCA_021397915.2 Tor tambroides | reverse complement strand
ACCCACATAAATTGCCCATATTCAGCCCATGCCCACATGGAACCCACGCTGCCCGGGTATAACCCATATGGGGCCCACATATCAATGTTGGCTGGCCTGCAGACTTCAGTTCCAGCCCTGCTCCAATACAGCTGTCTGTAATTATCAAGTGCTGCCTAAGAGATTAATTAGCCGGTTCAGGTGTGATTTATCAGAGTTGGAGCTGAACTTTGCAGGATGGTAGATCTCCAGGAACAGGGTTGGGCAGCCCTGCACTATATATTAGGGGTGTAAGGATTCATCGATATGGATCGATACATTGATACAATGTCTGACGATACGATGCATCGATGCCATCGATTTTGGTATCGACAAGAATTTTAATATTCATGCATCCCTAATTCTAATCTTGAATAATATCCGGAATGGTTTAAGTATAACATAGACAATTGTACAGACTCGGACAACATTTGGATCCACACGAACATCTCATAAAACTCTGCAACACAAATATTTTGTGTGTATTTCCTATGTACAGGGCTGGCCCTGCTGTTAACAGAACAACTAGTCAGCAAAACTGCCTAATACCCAAAACCAGTTAACAGCAAGTCTTGTCTGTTACCCGAAAAAACAAAAACTCTATTTACAGTCTTCTATCAACCAAGAAGTTGACTGAGTAAAGCCAGTGAAGAGCAGAAGTGGGAGACAAAGTAATGATGATAAAAAGGAGCAGAGTTTATTGAATAATCTAGTTGTGAATGTCTCAATGCTCAGACTTGGTCTGATCTTGAATTTTCATAAACATTACTTTTATCTCTTATTCATGAAGACAAACAGCCATTGAAACACAGTCATAAGACTAAACAACAACAATATAATGTAATGTAAATGACTAATTAATGAATCAATGAAATGAGTATATAAATGGTTAAAATGATTATTATAAATGATTATATGATTAAATGGAATCATAAAATGATTAAATTATAAATTATTATAAACTAATTAATTAATAAATGAATGAAGAATAAATAAATATAAAAAAAGAAAGTAAAACCCAACACAAATGTATGGTGGCTCTCTTGAAGCAACACACACAGTTTGCATTTGAGGATCCTTAGATCCTTCAACAGTAGGGCACGTTGAGAAATATACATTACATTCAGGTTATATTTTCTGAGATTTAAATCAAAACATATATTTCCAATGGCCTATTATCAAATGCAATTTGGTGATGATAAACTAACAAAATTCAATGCAATTTTCCAGTCAAGTATTAGAGATTTCTAAAGACAAAAATAGATTACCTTGTACCAGCAAGAAATACAGCTGCAACAATTTGTTATTGTTGTGTACCTATATTACATTCCTTCATTTTCCATCTTTTTACTTGTCATTATCATAATATAACTCAAATGGCATCCACCAAGCAAATGCTAAGATATTTTAAGTTTTGCATGTATTGTCTTGACTTTGTTACCTAACATGGACTCACTTTTCATCAGATGCAGAAGCTGAAAAAAAGAATCCTTTAGTTTCAAGTTCAATATTTAATTGTAAATACTTTAAGACACAGTATACTCACATGGAGTAGGAGAGTATTTACTCTGTGATGTCTCAGTTCCTTGTCCTGAACAAGAATGACACGGTTTAAGTAAACACTACAGAAACACAAAACTGTGTATATGTACGTTTAAACAGCATTAGATGTAATGAACTGGACTGTAAAGAACATTTACCAGCAGCACGTCCCTTCCTCCATATGATGAGTGCAGTTATGATGAGAATAGCCACACACATGAACACCAGCACACTGAAAACTACCGACTGCGTAGATGATCCTGGGTCAGATTCAGCCACATCTGAAATTGAAGTATATATGGGCCTACATATACATATACATATATATACATATACATATATATATACAGGTGCATCTCAAAAAATTTGAATATCGTGAAAAAGTTTCAAAAAGTTTCAAAAAGTGAAACTTTCATATATTCTAGATTCATTACATGTAAAGTAAAACATTGCAAACGTTTTTTTGTTTTAATTTTGATGATTAGAGCTTACAGCTCATAAAAGTCAAAAATCCAGTATCTCAAAAGAATATTAGAATATTTCCTAAGATCAATCAAAAAAACGGATTTGCAAAACAGAAAAGTTCAAGTTCTTTAAAGTATGTTCATTTCTGCACTCAATACTTGGTCGGGGCTCCTTTAGCACAAAAATTCCAGCATCAGTGAGGTGTGGCATGGAAACAATCAGCCTGTGGCACTGCTGAGGCACTATTCAGCCTTCAGCTCATCTGTATTGTTGGATCGACTGTTCCTCATCTTTCTCTTGAAAATATCCCATAGATTCCATATGGGGTTCAGGTCAGGCATGTTGGCTGGCCAATCAAGCACAGCAATATCATGGTCAGCAAACCACTTGGAAGTGGTTTTGGCACTGTGGGCAGGTGCTAAAGTCCTGCTGGAAAAGGAAATCAGCATCTCCATAAAGCTTGTCAGCAGATGGAAGCATAAAGTGCTCCAAAATCTCCTGGTAGATGGCAGCATTGACTTTGGACTTGATAAAACACAATGGACCAACACCAGCAAACATCACAGCACCCCAAATCATCAGTGACTTTGGAAACTTCACACTGGACTTCAAGCAGCTTGGATTCTGTGCCTCTCCAGTCTTTAATCATCAAAATTAAAACAAAAAACTTTTGAAATGTTTTACTTTACATATATATATATATATATATACAGTGCCTTGCAGAAGTATTCAAACCCCTTCATTTTTTTTCACGTTTTGTTGTTGCAGCCTTATGTTAAAAAGCTTTAAATTACTTTTTTTTCCACAACAATCCACACTCCAAACACCATAACGACAAAGCAAATAACAGGTTTTTAACATCTTTGCAAATTTATTATACATAAAAAATTTAAATGATTCCATTGGATAAGTATTCAAACCCTTATCTGGGACAGTTGAAATTTAGCTCAGGAGCATTCATATGGCTTGTAGATGTTACTACACTTTGAGTGAAGTTAACCTGTGTCAAACTCAATTGAATGGTATGATTTGGAACGGCACACACATCTTAATAAAAGGTCTAACAGCTGAAAATGCATACCAGAGCAAAAACCAAGCTCTGAGGTCAAAAGAACTGCATGTAGAGCTCAGAACCAGGTTTGCATCAAGCCACACATCTGGGGAAGAGTTCAGAAAAAATTCTGCTTCATTGAAGGTTCACAGATTCATGTAGCCTTCATTATCCATAATAGAAGACGTTTGAAACAACTAGAACTCTTCCTAGAGCTGGCCTCCTGGCCAAACTGAGCAACTGATGGAGAAGGGTCTAGTCTAGACTGGTGACCAAGAAGCTGATGGTCACTCTAGTTGAGCTCCATGATCATATATGCAGATGGGAGACAAACATCACTGCAACACTCCACCAATCTGGGCTTTATGTCAGTGTGGCCAGACTCAATCTTCTCCTCAGTGAAGACACACAAAAACCCACTTGGAATTTGCAAAAAAGCACCTAAAGGACCCTCAGACTCTGAGAAATAAGGTTCTCTGGCATGATGAACCTCAATTCTAAGCATCATGTTTGAAGAAAACCAGCTCTGCTCAGGGTACCATCCAAAAAGTAAAGTGTGGTGATAGCAGCCTCATGCTGTGGGGCTGTTTTTCAGCGGCAGGGAATGAGGGACTCATCATAGTAGAAGAAATGCTCAGTGCACCAAAATATAGAGATAGCCTTAATGAAAACCCAGTCCAGAGCATTCAGAACCTCAGACTGGGCAGAAGGCTCACCTTCCAACAGGACAATGACCCTAAGCACACAGCAAGAGTGGCTTATAGACAACTCTGTGAATGTCCTTGAGTGGCCCAGAACCCAATCAAATATTTCTGGAGAAACCTGAAAATGTGCATCTGCCCCCATCAGAGCTTGAGAGGTGAACAGGTGAGGTGAAGAATGGCAGATAATTGCCAAATGCTGATGAGCAAAGCTTGTCGCATCAAACAAAAAAAGACTTGAGGCTATAAAGGTGCTTCAGCTAAGTACTGAGTTAAGGGTTTGAATACTTATGCAACATATTTCAGATTTTTTATTTTTTATAAATTTACAAAGTTGTGACAGTTCTGTTTTTGCTTTGCCATTATGGTGTATGGAGTGTAGATTGATGTGAAAAAAAAGTAATTTAATGCAGTTTAACATAAAGCTGCAACATAACAAAACGTGAAAAAAAAATGAAGGGGTTTGAATACTTCTGCAAGGCACTGTATATATATATATATATATATATGTAAATGAAGGATTTTTACCTTATTCAAACAAACAGGTATGTTTTCATTCATCATTTTTTATTACTGAATGTACTGATTGATTTGGTGTTAATGTACTCGAAAGCTGCTTTGTTTGAATGTTTTTCTTTACCAAATGTAATGTCTAGTTTGTTGTCCAGATTGAGGCGCTTCATTGTGCAGTTGTATTTATGTTCCTCACGTAGCTCTTCTTCACTGATCACCAAACTCTTCCTCATCTGGTAGGTTCCGTCTCCGTTGGGCAGAGTCTCTCCTCCTGTGATCTGATCATCATCCACAGGCTGCCCATCTCTGAACAGGGTCAGGTTAATGTGACGGGGGTAAAAACCAGTGGCCAGACAGCTGATCTGAAGCCCTTCAGAGTCTGGGAGCGTCTTCCTCATGAGTCTGACTCTGGGCTTCACTACAGAAAAGTGTTACTATTGTAAAACTTTTGGGTTTATTATATTAGTTAATTTATGATAATCATGATTCACAAAGCATTCAAAGGCAAATGTATTTTCTGTCAGCACTGCTGACTGGTCCATACAGAGGTTAATCAGGATGAGTCACTCACCTTTTCTCATGACATTCTTCTTTTCCATGTTCAGGTACCTCCGCAAGGTTTTAATGCAAATAGGGTGATAAACATTTTGAAGAACGAACTTTACATGAAGCTGTTTTCCTTGCTCCCATGCTATTCCCCATTGCATTGTGTTCTGGATTTCATTTTTTTCCATGTCAAATGTGAGATCCCCAATATTTTGTCCATCAAAAGCATCCTGAGACTTAAATAAACCTGGTTCATCATTGTTCAATAATTCACATCCAACAAGTCTCTGAGTAACATGTACACCTGTAGATGAATGGAATTTTTTTTTTAAAACCTACTGGCCTTCATTGACATAGCACAATATAAGATGTGGTGAAAATGTTTTGTGTGGTATTAATTGTTGCTTAGACTAACCTGTGTGATCTGTGTGATTTAATCGATCCTTACAATGTAATTCCCAATTTTTCAGGTTGTTATATATATATTGAAATACAACACCAGCATCCCTTTGCTCTTCATCATAGTATTTTGATTCACTGTGAGAGCGATAGACAGGTTTCCACGTGGTTGAGTCATAATATGCTATTTGCACATCATCCAACATCAGCACAACACTGAACTCAGGAAATGGTGTTTGTCCATTTATATATGTTGCAAAGGCCATCAGTGAGTGAGAACCTGTGAATACACAAGGACAAGCATTCTATATCAGCATGACCTCAAATTATATGTACCATGTGCATTCCTGATTACATCTGTAAATACAGAAAAAGTCTTTTCAAATAGAAATACAATAAATAGATGAATATTTTTAATTATGTAGTGCTTTTCACAATCTATGTTGTTTCAAAACAGTTTTGCAGGACCCCCAGACAGTAATCTCTGCAGGCTGATTGATGTGTGCATCTGTGGTTTGTATTTCTGGATTCCCTTGTAATAGCTGTGCACATTTTACAGCATCACATACAGTAGTTTTATTTATAGAAGTTTTCACTTAATATATGGCATGAAAATTCAAGCTAGCCTAAGCTTCACCCAGATTTCATATGCAGACATTCAAAACCATTTGTGACCATAAATATTAAATGGTTGAAACTGTATCAGACAGTAAACTAACCTACCTGCTCTGACGAATGTCAAGCATGACAACAAATACACAACCATGAACATTTTCTCAATAAATAATCTTGTGTTGTGTCCGATTTTCCCCTATACTTCCTTCTTCTATTTTTACTTTTCCTCTTCTTCTTTTTCTTTTACTTAAGTTGCCTATATTTCATTCTGTGTCCATATCGCCACCTACTTTTGTTGTTATGGATGGTTTATTTAACATCAATTTCTTAGTTCCTCTATTCCTACTCTTTCCTTGGAATTTATTTATTCATATATTTGTTATTCAACTTTTTTTTGCGCTAACTTATCCCTTTCATTTCAAGCTATTCTTACATGGGTTGGTAACCAGCAAAATCCTACTACCACTCCTTACTATACATCATAATAACATTAATATCTCAGTCAGGTTTCAGGCCCCATCATAGCACAGAAACTGCACGTGTTAAAATGACAGATGACTCGCTTCTTGCATCAGACCAAGGCTGTATCTCATTGCTATTTTTACTTGATCTTAGTGCTGCATTCGACACTACAGATCATGACATACTCATAGATCAATTACAAAACTATACAGGTATTCAAGGGTAGGCTTTAAGATGGTTTAGATTCTACCTGTCTGACCGTACTAGTCCATTCTAGTTCTAATCCAATCTAGTCTGACAGGAAATCATCTCAATTAACACCAGTAAAGTATGGAGTGCAGCAAGGATCTGTCTTAGGCCCCCTGCTGTTTTCAATATGAATGAATGTGTAACCCTACATAAAAAATCCTATGAGTAATAGGGTTAAAACATTTATTTTATTCTATTGTTTGTTTATCATTTGTATGTGCATTGTCTGTTCATTTCTAATTTGGGGATGATGTTTTAATAGCTTTATATACTGTTACATTTATACGTCCGTATGTGTCATTACGTAATGTAGCGTAAAAGTTTGTTAGAAATGCACATGTGAAAAACGTGGTGTGTACAGTCAAACTTGTCTTATGTTTAGTGAGTGGATGCTAAATAGCTTAAACTCTCCTCCCAAATAGTTGAATGTAACGCTATTGAGTAATGAAGAGGTGGGGCAGAGAGAGAGAGAGAAAGAGAGAGAGAGAGAGAGAGAGACGGGGAAAAGAGGGTAAGGAGAAGTGGGTCGTGAGTGAAAAAACTGACGATATATGAGAAGAGAAAATGATTTAAGTTTTAATTTTGTTTAAAACGGATTATATTCATGGACTGTTGAGATACAGTTAGCTCACAATATAACACTGCATTTCGTAGAGTTATACTGAGTTTCTACGGACATCGCTGCCTTTAACCGAGACAGCACACATTGCATTATCTGTACTGAGGTGCGTGTTGAAACTTTCACACATTCGCTGCCGTTTGTGTGCTGTCGTGGGACGTTTCTTCGTGGGATACCGGGGACTGTGAAACGCGCTTTTGAAATCCGAAAGGCGAGCGAGTCTTCTGGCTACGAGGGAGAGAGAGACGGCCATCATCCGGATAGCGCACCCAGCCACCGGAAGCGTTGGGTGTTCCTCCGGCAACGGGGGACGATTTTTGCTTTCCAGGAGGATCAAATTATTAAGGCTCGTACAGATCGCGATCGACAAAAGAAGAAGGTACCGTGTTTCTTTGTTTGTTTCCTCACTTGAGTGAAGTGGCCATTTTAAGTTTTCAAGGCCTCACCGCACTCAAGCCACGACACAGGCCTGCAACGGGGGTGTGAGTACTGTTGTTGTGTGTTTGTGTGATTGTGTGGGCCCACTGTTATTAATATTTAATTCTGTTGATACACGCGTTACTTGGAGGATATTTTCTGTGGAGTTAAGTTTGAGTTATTTGCTCATTTAAGGGCGCTGTCATAATTGAAACTGACCAAAGTTTACTGTGTCAATTGGTAAACCGTGTGCACTGCCATAAGTTAGAAGTTGTTGGGAGATACCTGGTTTCGGGTAAATTGTTACTCAGTAATTCCTCTAATTTGAGCATCTAAGTATTTTGCTTAACTTTCATTATCATTTCAAATTACTATTTCATTAAATTACATATATTTATTTGTTAAAGCTTCTCTTTATTTGTTTGTGAGTATCATTGTATTTGGGCATACATCTTATTGAAGTAGGACCCAGACACAAAAGTAAGTTAAAGAGATCTTTATTCAGACAACAAACATAGTAATAAAAAGAGTACAGTGTAGTCAGAGAGGGGGGCCTTAATCCAACATCACAAGGTGTTTAGTTTCTGAACCTGGTGTTGCTCCTTACAAAATTCTAGTTCAGAAAGGTAGGGGGCGCTACATAAAGTGGGGGCTCGTCCGGGATCACTCCTCTCTGATAAGTCAAACTTCCTGAAAGACAAGAGCAAGAACGCGTTCAAGTACCCTTTAACAGTGCCTTCCAAGTAACAGTGGTTAAATAAACACTCAAGATGGCTCTGGGAAAACACCCATCTCTACAAGCAGAGTTAACCAGCTGGTGTAAAGATGTGGGCATTAACGAGACGCATGCTGTGATGTTGTTCAATGTACCTGCAGACACAGAAGTAGCGGTTATCGAAGATGTCATGCAAGCTGTAAAAGTCCTAGGAAGAATTCGCGTAAGAGACACAAGGGAAGGACCTACCTCACATACTATGCTGGTGTTGTGTGAGTGCAAACAAACTGTTGACGCCACACGCATACCCCCTGAAATGACTCCTGATGAAACAGGTGAGCCCTGGACAGTCGTAGTAGTCCCAGCCAAAGAAACCTTACCTGATGCTCCATCTGAAGGATTTACTGAAAAGCTTACCAAGTTCCTGATGGGGGAAGGAAAGTCATTAGCGGACATACAAACTCTCTTTACTCCACGCAGCTCAGCCGATGGGTCTCCTGAATCCATTATTCGTGCAGTGGGTGAGATCTTAGAAAAGACTGCAAAGCCCTCTGGAGACAGCAGTGCTTACAGGTGACGTACCTTCTCTGCCATAATCCCAACACCCATGGGAGAAGAAAGTATGGAGAACTGGATAGAATAAGTAATAAGAGCTATAAAATAAATAATAAGAGCTGTTCGTTTCTCCAATCCTGAGGCAAGTGCATTGCAGTATTTGGAGGCATTAGAGAGTAGCTTTGGATGATCAGAGTCTGGGGAGGACTTGTACTTCAAGTTTCGTTTGATGAGAAGACAAGTTCAACAGCTGCAGCAACAATTGGCAGTTATGAGCGTCAGTCATACTCAGCAGACACCCCCAGTTCCTGAACAGCAATCTAAATCTCTTAACATTGGATTTCGTAGAGTTATACTGAGTTTCTACGGACATTGCTGCCTTTAATTTGAGCATGTAAGTATTTTGCTTAACTTTCATTATCATTTCAAATTACTATTTCATTAAATGACATATCTTTATTTGTTAAATCTTCTCTTTATTTGTTTGTGAGTATCATTGTATTTGGAGATACATCTTGTTGAAGTAGAACTCAGACACAAAAGAAAGTTAAAGAGATCTTTATTCAGACAACAAACATAGTAAGAAAAAGAGTACAGTGTAGTCAGAGAGGGGGGCGGCCTTAATCCAACATCACAAGGTGTTTAGTTTCTGAACCTGGTGTTGCTCCTTACAAAATTCTACTTCAGAAAGGTAGGGGGCGCTACAAATGAATGAATGAATGAGGCATTTATATCGCACTTTACTGTGTATTGCTATACACCCAAAGTGCTTTACAATCATATGGGGGGATCTCTCCTCAACCACCACCAGTGTCTAGCATTCACCACGGTGATGTGACAGCAGCCACAGCACAATGGCACTAGTGCACTCACCACACACCAGTTGCAGGGCGAAAGGAGAGAGAGTGATAGAGCCAATTCAGTGGATGGGGATTATTAGGAGGCCGTGATCGATAAGGCTCAGTGGGAGGAATTTGGCACATATAAATGGTAATATTATTAGAAAATTTGTGGTTAGTTTCCATTGTTATGCTGATGATACTCAACTATATATTTCAACAAGACCAGATGAAATTTCTAAATTATCTAAGCTAACAAAGCTAAATTCGGATGAGACAGAGATATTACTTATTGGATCAAAAACCATTACACAGAATCTTTACAATTTGCATATAGACGGATGTACTGTTACTTCCTCTACAGTCAAAAATTTTGGTGTTGTATTACAAAGCAACTTTTTCTTTTGAAAATAATATTTCACATATTATAAAAACAGCATTCTTCTATCTTCGAAACACTGCCAAGCTACGAAACATGCTACCTGTTTCTGATGCACAAAAGCTAGTTCATGCATTCATGATCTCAAGACTGGACTATTGGGTAACACTTTAGAATACTGTTCCATCATTAATGAATAACTACACAAGAACTCATGAGTAACGCAATATTAGCACTCTAGTAACAACTAACAAGAAACTCTGATTAATGAATTAGTAAGTAATAGTGCTTAGTCGAATGTGGTAGTTCACTATTAGCTAATCAGTA